>PVIW01003675.1:81630-159282 GCA_004026585.1 Noctilio leporinus
ACTGGTCAGCAACATGCAAAAAGATAAAACTAGACCACCAACTTACACCATACACCAAAATAAACTCAAGATGGATAAAGGATTTAAACATAAGCAGTGCCACCATAAAGGTCCTGGAGAAAAATATAGGCAGTAAACTTTTGGATATCCTATGCAGAAATATGTTTACTGATACTTCACCAAGGGCAAAGGAAATCAAAGAACAAATCAACAAATATCAAATTGAAAAGTTTCTGTTCAGCTAAAGAAAATATCAGCAAAATTCAAAGGGAACCAACCATTTGGGAAAACATAATTGCCAATGATACCTCAGACAAGGGTCTGATCTCCAAAATATATAAAGAATTAATGTGACTCAACACCAGGGAGACAGACAGCCCAATTAAAAAATGGGCAAAGGACCTGAACAGACAACTCACTGAGGAAGATATACAAAGGGCCCAGAGGCATATGAAAGAATGCTCAACATCACTACTTATCAGAGAGATGCAAATTAAAACCACAATAAGATACCACCTCACACCTGTCAGAATGGCAATCAACCACAAATCAACAAACAACAAGTGTTGGCAAGGATACGGGGCAAAGGGAACCCTCATACACTGTTGGTGGGAATGTAGGCTGATGCAGCCACTGTGGAAAACAGTATGGGGTTTCCTTAAAATACTGAAAATGGAACTGCCTTTTGATCCAGCAATTCCACTACTTGGACTATACCCAAAGAAACCTGAAACACCAATTCATAAGAACCTATGTACACCTATGTTCATAGCAGCACTATTTACAATAGCCAAGTGCTGGAAACAGCCTAAGTGCCCATCAGTGGATGATTGGATCCAAAAACTTTGGTACATTTACACAATAGAATTCTATATAGCAGAAAGAAAGAATGAACTTGTACCCTTTGCAACAACATGGATGGGACTGAACAGTATTATGCTTAGTGAAATAAGCCAGTTAGTGAAGGACAAGTATCATATGATCTCACCCATTACAGGACAATAATGAGCAAAACTAACAACAAGCAAAATAGAACCAAATATATGAATACAGTGAATAGGCCTTCAGTGGTCAGTGGGAAAGGGGTTGTGGGGAGGGGGCAGGCAGAGGCAAGAAAGGGGAGCAGCTTAGACAAGAACCTAGTATAAAGGAACCATGGACATGGACAATAGGTGGGATTGACTTTGGGGGGAATGGGTGGGTGGGGAGGGGGACAGAGGGGTGCAAAAAGGGGATGGATGTAATACAACAACAATAATAAAAAAAGAACACACTAAAAGAAAAAAAGAGAGGACACTAATAAAATTAGAAATGAAAGAAGAGGAATGGTTTAATCAAGGAACTAGTATAAGTGACCCATGGTCATGGACAACAGGGTGGGGATTGGCAGTGTAAAGGGGGATGGAGTGGGTGTGGCAGGGAAGAGAAATGGGTAGAAATGAGACAACTGTAAAAGAACAACAATAACTTAATTTAAAAAGAAAGAAAATAAATGAGAGAGAATACCTTGCAAATGATATCACATAAATACAAAGGCTAATAAGAGAACAAATAGATACATATGGGAAATAATTAACTGAGGAGTCTTGAGTAGCTGGAGGGTAGGCTGAGGCCAGTTAGATTGAAGGGAGAAAAAGGATTGGATGACAGATGGTAAAGACCATTTTTTCTTACCTCACCTTTGGCTTTTTTTCCATAAATCGAATGAAAGAGGTTGAACACTGTGGGGGACTTTGGCTTTAAGGTTTTACTCAGCAAGTGCTTCTCACAAGCAAATTTGATTAGCTAGGAACTCCATTAAGGGATCTTTGTCCTCTGTTACATCTGCATTACATTGGCCTCTCTAAGTCCTACAACAAACCCTGTCAAAGACTCCCTCTCCCCAGTGCTAACACTGAAAAAACCAGGATGTTAAGAGACTGGCCAACATGGACAACAGGTGGGATTGACTTTGGGGGGAATGGGTGGGTGGGGAGGGGGACAGAGGGGAGCAAAAAGGGGATGGATGTAATACAACAACAATTAAAATTTTAAAAGAAAGAGAGAGAGAAAAGCCAAACATCTCTAAAATTTGAAATTTCTCTCAGCAGAAAATTCTCTGGAGTTTTTTTCCTCAATCAAGTACCCTTTGTCCCATTCCTTAACAAGTCATACACACACACACACACACACACTCACACACACTCACACAATTTTTTCTATACAACGTTTAAGAAGAAGAACAAATTCCTATTGCCTGCAGAGTTCTAGTTCTGGAAATCTTATTGACTTCTTGCAGCCCATTTATTAATTGTTTGGGATTTTGAAATTCAAGGTTATGTAAAATGTGAAGCTTTGGGACTATTTCTTTATCTTTAATGATTTTCAGACTCCTCTATTCTGTACATAAATTCAAGTCAGGTATTTTCTCCTGAGAACCTACCCCTGATTCACTGCACCACTCACATTCTGCATTTAGATGTTTCCCTATGGCACTGAAGTGTTTGACTAAAATGTTTGATATTATCAAAACCATACTATTGATATTCATATCAATTATGTCTTGAGTGTTATGCTTAGTATATCTATTAATAAAACTTGAATTTTCCTCTTTTTAGTTTCTACAAAAATAATTTATAGAGACACAAATAGTAATATTAAAGCTATCAACCATAAAAGTCAATACTTGACAGCAGCATGTAATTTAAGAGTTGCATACATATGAATTCAGATCTTGTGCTTTCTAAATGTACATACATTAGCTGCACACCAGAAATTTAGAGTTTCAGAAGCAGCAAACTGTCAAATGATAGAGCACTGATGTTTTGAAAATGAACTTCTCAGCAAAACAGGAAAATTGGCAAAGTTAGGATAGTACATGAAATATGCTACATGCCTCTTAGTTCCAACATATTGTCCTTAGGTATATCCATTAACATTGTTTCTTTGTTGAAAAATTCTGTTTAAAAAAGGCTTTATTGCCCTAACTAGTGTGGCTCAGTGGATTGGCACTGACCTGCAAACCCAAGGGTCACTGGCTCAATTCCCAGTCAGGGCACATAACCAGGTTGCAAGCCAGCTCTCCATTCAGGTCCTTAGCTGAAGGCAGGTGAAAGGCAACCATATATTGATGTTTCTCTCCCTTTCATTCTCCCTCCCTGCCCTTCTCTCTAAAAATAATGAATAAAATCTTTTTAAAATAAAAATGCTTTATTTTCAGCTTTGTAATGTAAATTTCCCAGAAAAGAGGAACTTTTGCTTTATAGTGGATGCTCATTTGTAAATAATATAAAACATAATCCTCAATTACAAAGTTCACAACTACATTAATAAGATGTTTAATCATCTTGTCACTATATTTCTTAACACTAAAATATTTTCAAAGTAAAAAATATCAACAGACTAAAATAATTTGCTATTTTAGGAAGTAGGTCTATTCAAAGTGATCTCAATTTCCAGGCCAATTTGAGAATTCAAGTCCATTAAATGTAATGTAGGTTTCTTCAAAACCTACCAACCAATAGGTACCAATGTAAAGGCAGGAGAAGTGTTATTTTAATTGCAATATTTGTTCCACTGACTCTTACTACCCACTGATGAAACTTCCAAATTACCACCCCACTATTTCTGCTAATCCCCTAGGATGTTTCAGGTGAACTATATCTTTTTCTTTTTTTTGCCAGTTCTTCCAGTTCATGTCCACTACCCTCAACCCAAACCACAGGTGTTCCACTTAGAAGTGGGGAAATGTCATATGTTCCTAAAATGCATCATACTTCCTTAATTGGGCAAAAGTGCCCCTTCTGCTTCAGTTTCCACCACATCCCTCTCCTCCAGAACAGGTAGAAATACTGTTGCTACCCCTGTCAGCAGAAAATCCTTATGATGTTTTATAAATGCAAATGACTCCTAGGAACACCATGCCAACTTATTAGTGATAATCAAGTATGTGTATATTAATGCTGGCTAGGCAAATCTCATTACATGTAAATAAAATAAGAAATGTTTCAGGGAACTGAGAACTTTGAACATAGATAAGAAATGGCAGATAATCTGACAATATTTATGACTTTTTCAAATGTGCATATCCTTTGACATAATAATACCACTTCAAGGAGGATATATGAATATTTGTATTAGGATGCTTACTGCAACGTTTTTGGGGAAGGCAAAAAACTGGAAGCATATTGAATTTCCATGAATAAAGTAATGATTAAATAAATCATAGTACATCCGAAGGACAATATTCTGCAAATATTAAAATAAATAAGTGATCTATTTTGACATGGGCATGTTTAATATATTATCAAATAAATAGGCAAGTAACAAAGTCATATGCATAATATAATCATATGTTCATTAAGACAAAAACATAGCATGTGCATGTTTATATATTATATAATATATAAATTATATGTTGTATATTATATATTATATAGTATATATGTCTGTAAGGAAATAGAAAAACTATAGAAAGCTAATTGTATGGTGTTAACTAGTTCCATAAAAGTCAAGCATGGAGGTAATAAGAAGATACGTTAAAAATTAAATCTTTAGACTCTTTTTCTAGTAATGATGATCACTTATTCATGTGTAATTAAAATATTTTAATTAAAGTAAATTGGAAAAGCCTTACTGAAAAGAAGAAGTAGGGAGAAAACTCAATAGAGTGCTAGTTTCATGGGTAAGAAATAGGCATTATTAATACATAATTATGGTAATAATGGTAATCAATTCAATTCAACAATATATAATGACTCCTATAACATGCTTAACATGTTCAGTATTGTGACAAATATGGAAAAAAAGTTAACTACGGTTCTTGCTTTCAAAAACCTGGCAGACCTACTAAGGGACAAAAAGTATACATTATTATCTCCAAGGCCGAGCTTTGCCCAGGAGTGGTACGTAAAATATGGGCATATTGGTTAATCGGAAGGCGGTGAATTAGGACTGGATTTACTACAAAAGAGTTTGTGGGTATAGCTGAGGTTGTCAATGCTCCCATCCTCATCCCCAGCCCTTAGCACTTTAGTGCCTGCCTGCTCAACTTTGAACTGCTAGGATCAACATCTCTTGGTGCAAGAGCTTTCTCAAACCACCATAGCTTGCTCTGCCTGCACACAGATTTAATAATATAGCTCTCAACTAAAGACTGGTGGCAGTTGGTGTATAAATTCTCCAGCTCCCTTGCCCCTCAGGTAGAGTAACTCTGAGGTGTATGCTCTCCATTGGCTCCCAGGGGTCTCTAGTAAGATTAGGTTTCAATTTTCCACAGTGATGGCTCACTTTATAGCGTACACTGGCCTTGATCATCTTAACCTTTCTTGTCTCACTTCCCCACTCCTTCATCAATGTCTCCTAGGAAGCAGTGCAACGAAATTCTTATTTTACAGTTATCTTTTGAAGGAACCCAAACCAAGCTAGTAAAGGACAATAACACTTCTTTTAGACCTTACAGCTTTTATATATTCACCATTCTAGGTATTCCAATCAGAAAGAAATTTAATTATTGGAACTGGTTTAAAGGCATTCAATTACTTTCCTGTGGCTGCTGTAACAAGTTACTGCAAACTTAGTAGCTTAAAATTACACAAATTTATTCTCTTAATGTTCTGGAGGTCAAAAGTCTGTCATCAGTTTCACTGGGCTAAGGTCAAGGTGTGAGCAGGCCTTATGTGTTCTGGAGGCTCTGAGGATGAATTTTTTTCATTTAGTTTGTGAATTCACTTAATGAATTTTTTATTGCAGCTATTGTACTTTTCACCTCCAGAATTTCTAATTTGGTTCTTTTTTATAATTTATCTCTTTACTGATATTCTCTATTTGTTCATATGTCATTCTCCTTGTTTCTTTTGGTTCTTATCTACTGTTTCCTTTAGCTCTTTGAGCATATTTAAAGCAATTGACTTAAAGACTTTGTCCGCTAAGTCCATAGTATGTGCTCCTTCAGAGACAGTTTGTCGATTTCATTTTTTCCCCTGTGAATGGGCCATACTTCCTTTTTGTATGCTTTGTCATTTTCTGTTGAAAACTAAGAATTTTGAATGTTATAAAGTAGTAACTCTTAAAATCAGATCTCTCCCTCTCCCCAGGGTTTGCTATTGTTTATTGTTGAAGGTTTCAGTCATATGTTTAATGACTTTTCCAAACTATTTTTGCTATTATTCTTTGTTGCATGTGGTCACTGAAATCTCTGTATTGTTAATTCAACAGGCAGCTTGTTATTTGCCAAAGAATTCCTGAACCACTTGAAGCCAAAAAGGGAAAAGAACCACTTTGCAAATTGGCTCTGTGCTGGGACATAATTTTAATTAACACTCAGTCAGATCACCTATTACTCTGACTTAGGCTTCACATCCTGCTTTTGTGGAGCCCAAAGATCAGCCAGAGGTGCAAGCCTAAGATTATCTCAGGTGTTTTGTGAGCATGCATCTTAGGCTGGACATGTGTGTTGTACTCTGAATTCCCTGGTATTTGCAGTGGCCTTTCAAAGTCTTCATTATCTCAAGAATTTTCTATCTCAGCTTTCTCCTTCCCAAACTTTTGGGTCTATCTTCTGCTTGTCCCATCTTCTTTCCCTTGTACCAGGCAGCTATGTGCTGTGTGTCTTTAAATGTTGTCTGTCATTGTGCCTGTCCCTCAGGGAAGCACTGGACTGGTTAAAATGCACAACAAAAACATTTTTTTAATGACAAGATTTATATTTCCCTCTCTGCACATCAGCACCAGCAAAACACACCAAGAGCAGGGCTCGCTGTCCCCAAAGCCACCACTGAACTGAGGAATGAAGGATAATAAGTAGGTAAAGGGGAAAAATGCCACAATATTTTCTTACCAAAATTTAGCAGTGTCTACCTTCATTAAGCACTGCCTTGGTTGTTGTAAGATTGTGAGATCCCAGAGTTCCAACAAAATTGATTCTGTCAGTTTTCACCAGCTTAATGTCAGGGCCCAATTCTTAGAGCTCCCTAACCACCATTTTTATGACAGCACCTCTGTAACTTTCTTGCACAAATTAAAGCATATTCATTCTCTCCCAAAAGGGAGAAATACCAGGATCTATTAGTCACTCTATTCTTTTCTGGTGATGTTAATGTCTTTTCCAGGTAAGTAAAAAATCCACTGTGTATTTAAAATCTTAAGACTAACTTACAAAAGCAAACTATTAGCAACATTTTGGTTTAAACTATTAGAGGAAGGGGGAGAATGGTAAAAGAAAAAAAAAAACACATGTTTTTCAAGCAACAAACAAAATATACACACTGAACAAAAATAAGCCATAGTTCTTGTTTCTGTAATTGGACACTAAGCTATAGCAAGAAAGGAAATTGTTTTTCTATTACTACTTTCATGTTCCTCTACCATTAACCTTCACCACAGCTGGTTAAATTTCTTTAGCTGGTTGGGTGATTCACACCTGCATTTTAAGGAATCTGAGCATTATTTGGGTATTCTTCGATTAACTTTTATGACTGAAAATGGAATCCCACAGAATCCTCTAAGTTTTTGTCATAGTCCTCTCTGCCCCTAGCATATACAGTATCCCAGTTTCCTCTTGTTAATCAGGATTAAGCACCCTGTCTAATAGAATACCCTCCTTTTTTTAACCTGTAGTAAGGTTAGTGGCCTGAGGAACCTAACAAGATCCAAGATGTAGTCTCAGCTTCCGTTAATAGAAACATTGCTGTGGCCGCTGGCGGAAACATCCCCCTTTTGGGAATCAATGCCTTTAAACAGCAGACTCAAATGTTTCAGGGGGCTTTAGCAAAATTTAATGATGGATTATTAGGTGCACTAGTGAGAGAGTCCACTCTCAACTTCACCCCTTAATTTCCAGATGTGTGCATTTTGGCTATGAAGCAATGGTACCAATATTGGTGATTGGTTTAAAGCATATGTCACATTCTTGAGAATAGTTCCCAACCCATATGTATAACCTCTTACAGGCACTATGGCTGTATATTCTATGTCAACATTCTATGAGGCCAGCTGCTTTTTTTTGGCAGTGGAGCACATAATAGGAGCAGTTAATTTCATGGCTATAAGGCCAAGCCATACTTCTTTTCATGAAAAAAGTAGATATTTGATGGAAAGCAATGTTATCTGAAATAACACAATAATGAACAATTCATTAAATCCATGAATGGTGAATGGCATCATGGGGAGGGATTCCAGTCTATATTCAGTCTACACACACTCCAGTAAGGGCAAATTGCTGCTACCTACATGATGGAAGAGATTGAATGTGATACATCTCCTGCACTCCCTGCCTGCCCCTTCAGGCGGAGGACCTGAAGGAAATGATGTCATATTAGGGCTCACTATTGTTTCCTGTGTTGGAAGACAAGCCAATCAATAGTGATGGTAGGCAGACCAGCCTGAATAAGGCAAAGCCAATGTTGTTGAGCTCATGCCTAACCCCCATTCCTGCTGCCATAGCCACATTGCACATTGAACAATCTGACACAAAATAGCTTAGAAAAGAAACCAACTGATAGCCGTAGGATAGCTATTTGGAGTGACCAGGTTTGCTTGAGAAAGTGAGAAAATTGATCAGATTTGCATGAGCAGATGGAAAAGAAGAGATGTTAGTTTAAGCAAAAGAATAAAGGCATGAATAATCACAGAATTTGGCAAAGCATAGGGAGCCCAGCCTAGCTGAAGGCAAGTTTGTGCTTTAGAGAACTTTTTGAGGTAAAAAACAAAGATTAGAAATGAAGGGCAATGTAAAGTTCTATGAACAACAACAACAAACATTTGTAACTATGTGTAGTCATGGATGTTAACTAGACTTACTGAGGTGATCATTTCACAATCTATAGAACCATCAAATCATTATGTTGTATACCTGAAACAAATATAATGCCAATTATACTTCAATTTAAAAAATATTTTAAAATAACAGCAGCAATATATAGTAGTACTGGCTTACATTTATCAAGTCCTAACTGTGTACTGTACTGAGCACTTTACCTGTATAATATTGTTTATTCTCAAAAAAAAAACAAAAAACAAAACACACACACACACACACACAATTCTGTGAGGTAGATACTATTTGTAATGAACTGCATGTTTGTGCCCCTTTCAAATGCATGTTGAAACCCTAATGCCAATGTGACAATGTTTGAATCTGAGGCAATTAGAATATGAGGGTGAAATGTTCATGAATTAAATCAGTACCCTTATAAGAAGAGGCCAGATAGCTCACTAGTGCTCATCCCACCTTGCCAGTATCAGAAGTCTGCAATCAGGAAAAGGGTCTAGACCAGAACCTGAACATGTTGGCACTGTAATTTTGTATTTCCAGCCTCTGGGACTATGACAAATAAATTTCTGTTGTAGATTAGCCATCCAGTTTAAGTTATTTTTTAAAAGGTTTTATTCATTGTTTTTAGAGAGAGGGAAAGGGAGGGAGGCAGGGAGGGAGAGAAACATCGATGTATGATTGCCTTTCACCTGCCTCCAGTTGGGGACCTGGCTGGAGACCTGGCTTCCAACCTGGTTATGTGCCCTGGCTGGGAATCAAACCAGTGACCCTTGGGTTCCCAGGCCAGTGCTCAATCCACTAAGCCACACCATCCAGGGCTAAGGTGTTTTTTAAATAGCAGTCTAAATTAACTAAGACATTATTATTATGCCCATTTTAGAGAATAATTTCAGGTGAAGTAATTTAGAACAGTTTCAGGTTAAAAATAATTTAGAGGTTAAGTAAGAAATTATAGAGTTTCTATTGGTACTGACAGAAACCCACAGAAGTTGTTTATCACTGGGCTATACTTTCTTAGTATTCAGGCTAAGTGGTATGGACTTTAATGTTATATGAAGTGGAGTAACTGACAACTGAGCTAAAGAAAAGCTTTAAAAATTAATCTTGCAATATGATATAGCACAGACTAGTTTCTTTCTCTACTAGGGGATTATTAAGAGTAAGTAAGGTGGAAAGGTCTCCAACCTTGAAGACAGACAATCTCGGGTTTGCACCTCAGTTCTATCAAAATGTTACTTCATCATTGGTAAAGTAGATATTTGACTGTTCTTGCCTAATAAAACTTTTTAAAGAATAAAGAGGGCCCTGGCTGGTGGCACAGTGGATAAGGTGCTGGCCTGCAAGCCCAAAGGTTGCTAGTTTGATACACAGCCAGGGCAACATAACCAGGTTGCAAGCCAGATCTCCAGCCAGATCTGTAGCTGGAGGCAGGTGAAAGACAACCATACATCGATGTTTCTCTCCCTCTCTCCCTTCCCCTCTCTCTAAAAATAATAAATAAAATCTTTTAAAAAAATAAAAAAAGAATAAAGAGGGCAGAGTGTATTATGCTTGGGCCCTAAAACATTAGATGTTGAGTCTCTTCTTTCCATCCTTTTTCTTCTCAGTAGTGGCCATTGAACATGAATCCAATTGTTCTAACATTTGTTCAATTGGACTATTTCAGAGTGTGGGGTGGGTGGCATTTTGGATACAAATCCATTAAAAATTTTTATTATCTATTGTGTGTCTTTCTAAATACTAGGCTCCAGAGGAACTAAAAGCAGTAGACTATGGTCTCTGGCAAATGAATAGATAAGTCTAAGCCAGTGAAATAAAGGGCCACAGTCAAGTCTGTACCAGAAAAAAGGAAAATAGTTGAGGGAGTGCACAATGAAATCAACTGGTTATTTAAAATTTGGAAAAATAACACTATTTCTCAAAACACTCCAATAGATTCTTAACCTATTTTATTACATATTTAACAAATAATGTTTCCTCCTTCTTCTGTCATCCTCAAAAGCAGGAGAATTGATGGAGAAAATGAAGATTATTGACTAATAGGTTGTAATCTTCAGTTTCTCTATTGGTAGCTAAGAAAATAGCTGGTAAAATGTGGAAAGCTTAACAAGGGGAGTATTTATTATTCCCAACAGTTCCAATGGTGAGTAATTGGGAGAAGAAAATAAAGAATAAAAGAGAGAACTTCAACACTTTTAGAATTTTAATGGAAAATAATAATTCAGTTGAGAAATATAGGACTTAACAATTACAGGAAAAAATCAGAAAATATTTCCCATTATCTTTCTGAGACCATGAATTGGGTAAACAGATCAGAAAATGGGATAGAACTCATAACTTATCTATGAGAAGATTACCAGAGTCTTTAAAAAAAAATCCTGTGGAAAACATTATGTTAATATCACTGAGTATTAAGCTTTCTCCATCTTAAATTGCCTTCCTTCCAGTCCTTCAGTAAAATTTATCCCATTCCTTTTCCTTGTAGATACAATAACAAACAGAAGCACATGTTGTCAAAAAGCAGTGTGGCTGGCCCCACCATAAACCAGCCAGTAACTTTCATATAGCAGGAATAGCCCTGAGGGAATAGAGCTCAAAGGCAGGGATATTCAATCAGCAGGACAGAGTCACCAAGGAGGAGTAGAATAAGGTGGCTGCACTGTGGGCTGGACTATAGAGCAGAAATAATATGAAACTTATTACCCCAGAAGCTGAACTTTGAAGGCAGGAGAGACAAATCCTGGGGTATTAAGTACTGTTTCTCACCTTTGATATTCTAGTTTAAACAAGACCTATCTATCTTTTCATTTCTCTCGACACAGAATTTTTTGTGCAATCACTGTTTTTAATAACTTCCCCCAGAAGAATGTAGTTTCCACTTCTGTGGCAAATCTGTGTAACCAAGCCTGGCTGCTACACAAGAACTTTATATACCCAGTATTCCATGTACTCATGTGACACAGAACATTCTGTTCCAAGTGGTGCAAATCAGAAATGAAGACGTTTTAAAGTTTCATCTGCTCACAGTTGAAAGCCCTGTACCCCATGGGAAATTCAGGCTAAGAACTGCAGGAATGTGGTGTTGCTCTTATTCAGGTTTGCAAAGCTTCAGAGACTCAGAAGCACGTATTATCAAAGATAACAGCTGTCTAGAATGAAGCATTTTCAAAAGATGCAAATTTTGATGCAGACTCTCAACCTACTAAATAACCTACCTTGTCAAGAAATTCAATATTTTCTAAGGTTAAAATGAAACCCCAAATGAGTTTCATTGGTGGGGTGCAATTGCATCTTGTAAAGTATATAATATGATTTGATATTTCTCTTCACTTCTACATGTGAGTAAAAGGAGAATTCATATGACCTATCTTCATTCCTATAATGTACTGTATAGCTCCTCTAAATTATTTAAAAGATGTTAGGTCTAAGGCCTGGGAATGAATGAATACATACACACACACACACACACACACACACACACACATATATATATATATATATATATATATATATATATATATATATATATATATCCATCAGCTCCCATCCCCACACAACCACCTATGTTCCAGTCACTGGGTATTTGCCTTTCATAGAACTCATCCATCAAGATTCCAAGACTTATATCAGCAGTTCTTAACCCTTTCCTCAGTGTGACACATGTAAGGAATGATATCCCCAAGTACAACAACACAACTCATAGAACCATGTCCAAATATTGACAAAACCCAAAAATTCTGCCAGGAGTAAAAAAAGTAATAATTCAAATCACCCTAAATGTCAAATAGAGGAAATAGGCAGTTGGTGAGGCACGATTCCTTCTGAGAAAACTCATAGCTATCCCACTCAAAGTGAAAATTCCCACTTTGAGTAGAATAGCTACTTTCTATCCCACTCAAAGCTAGGGAGTGATAATGAATATTTATAAAGACAACCTTGAATTTACTCTATTTTTTAAAATATGAATCATTTTGAAACTTGGGTGCTTTATTACATTCACCATGGGCCATTGAAATGCTGCTTTAGTCCTTTCTATCCTTGCATGCTGTAATGCTTCCCCTTATAGCATGACTTGCTGAAAAACCTTCTCATCATCCAGGGTTCAATTAAATGCCTTCCTCCAATGAATCAGGTACTACGTGTGCCTCAGACAAACCCTATCTCCATATACCACTCAAGTTTACAACTCTGTCTGAGGCCTTTCACTGGCTGACCAGGAATTAACTCAGCCTACCTGCCAGACAGTTCAGAAGTATTAGGAAATTGACACTCCTGGACAGAGCCCTCAAACATTGATGAACATGATTTGATAAATAAATACCTCATCATCCTTCTCCCGTAAGTAGAACAACACTAAGATCTATTCTTTACTATCTTTCTGAGGTCCCTAGTGGGACTGAGTCCCAAATGCCCATTAACAGTCATCTGGTTGGCACCCTGTTTGGCTTCCTAGGATCACCTTTCAAATAAACCTTGTGCTCAAATACTACCTTTCATATCTGCCTCTAGAGAAATCCAACCTAAGATTTTTTCTGAAAAACCTTTTCATTAACCACATAGAAAATAACTCTTTCTTTTTGTTGGTTCCTTTAACACTTTGTTACATTAAGGATTGTGTCATACAAGATACAAAAATGATGCAGTGAATTATAAATCATCTGTCCCTCCTCCTAAACACCCAAAGATAAGAATTATGATTTCTCTATATCTCTATCATCAAAATTGTTGAGCACTGTATTTTGCACTTTCCTAATACTTCATAAAATTTGTTAAATTTGTAAATATACCTAGAGTATGAAACATAGCAATTATTAATGTTTCCTGCCTAGGATATTATTTAAAAACAAATATTGAGAAGAAAATAGTGGTTTAGCATGATAATCTAATTATGAGAATAAACCAAGGTAGAGAGTCCAGCATAATGTTGAAGCAAGATGAATTTTGCATGTTACATAATAGATATGTATGGATTAAGGAAAGTAATCATGAGCCAAATCATGCTCAAAATTGAAAAAAAAAATAGCACAACTTGGAAGTGGGTGGAAAGAAGTTAAGGCCACCACCATTGTTTTGCCTCAAAGCAGAAAGCTACAGTAGAACAAAAGCTACCCTCATATCATTCCTTACAGAGGGACTACCTTTGGAGGGAGGCATCACCCTCCCAATTCATTCTCAGTCTCCTTTTATAGACATCCATGTGCAAAGTGATGGGCAGTTGAAAGCAGTGGGAAGGGTGAATAATGGACTGAAACATACTGGAATGCCCTCTAGAACAAAGCATGCTATCTAAGGACAGAGTACAGGGGTAGATTGGCATAAACCAATCTGGTAAAGGAAGAGCTTCTATAGAATAGAGCATTGTATGATGGTCAAAAACATAAACTTTGAAATCAGGCAGACCTAGGGTAGGGTTCTACCTCTTTTTACTACTTGTCCCAAGACTAGTTTTCTCATAAGAAATATGTGATATGCCCTGGCTGGTGGCTCATTGGATAAGGCGCCGGCCTGCAAACTCAAAGGTCGCTGGTTCGATTCCCAGTCACAGCACATAACCAGGTCTCCAGCCAGGTCTCCAGCCAGGTCTGTAGCTGGAGGCAGGTGAAAGGCAACCATACATTGATGTTTCTGTCCCTCTCTGCCTCTCTCCCTTCCCTTCTCTGGAAATAATAAGTAATATAAAAATCTTAAAAAAAGAAATATGTAATAAGAAAATTAGCTTTCTTGTAGAGTCCTTAAGAGGATTAAATGAGACAAATAATGTAAAGATCACAGGGAAGTACCTGGTAGAATAGACAAGATGATTTCTTCCCCTTTCTTTAGCTTTTTCTCTCCCCCTCCATCTCCTTTTTAACACAGTCATCACTCATGCATTCTAAAGAGTAAAAAAATGAGACAATTGAAGATGAAAAGTTTCAGCTTCAGTTCACCAGATTTATGACAAATTAATGCTTACAGAGCAATGACTTTGAGGCGAAGGCTTATGCAATCAAACTATCATTTGGCTTTATAGTTGAGAAAGAAATTCTCTCAGTTTCCAAGTGGATGGTCAAAGTGAATGAGGGTGATCAAATCACTACTTGTTACAAATATGAGACCAGTATAGATTGATCCTTATTTGGTATAATTGGAAATGAAACAATTGACAATACAGGGCCTAGGAAACAAATGTTATAACAGAAAGCAATCTCCTCCAAAAAAAAATAGAAAAAGAAAATAAGCTAAAGTAATCACAGCAGAAGTTGAAAATATTTTAGAAAATTTCTGCTCTAATTTTAATAAAATTCACAAAACTCTAGATGATAATACTAATCTATAACAAATCTGTTATAAGAAAAAAGTAAGATCATATATAAGGAAATGACATGTATATGAAAAGATTACAAGATAATAAAAAGGCAGTAATAGAACTAAAATTACATTGATGATAATAACTAGCAAAACTGACTCAGCAGAAAATTGACTCTACGTTGCATAGGGAAATCTTCAGAAATTCTATTAGAACACACAAGGGAAAATATAGAGATTGATATGGTTTGAAGAAATAAATATAGGTATCAATGCCAAGGTTCAATATACAAATAAAAGCTGCTCAGAGTTGAGAAGGTAATTCCCAGAATGGTAATGGATATTTGACAATAGGATTTGGAATACAGAGCCAGCCAAGCACTGGGCATTGTTTACTTCCCACTACATAGAAGAACCTCCTTTATTCTTTCTCCTGCCACACATATCTCCTCATATCAGTGGCAGGACTCTAATTTTCTGGACACTTAATGTTTTTAGAGCAAGGTCTGTATTTTAACCCAATGCCTGGTACTTCATAAACACTGTTCCAAGCAACATCCAGTTCAGTTTTGGTGTCTTTTTTTTTATTTAATTTAATTGTTGTTGTATTACATCCATCCCCTTTTTCCTCCTCTCTGTCCCCTTTTAGATGTCTTTCTATCCTCATAAAGAATAAATGGAGTTCTGAATAGAACTCTTCAGCACAAATTTCTAAAATGGCCAGAGATGCTACCCCCACCTCCATCCTCATATCCATAACATGGAAGGGAGATAGCATTGTTATTAATCAACCATGTTTCATTTTGAACAGTAATAAAATTTATTTTGAAGTCTACTGAAAATTATTAGAATGCCGTTACCAGAATTAAAGAATTTGGAGGACTTTCTAGAAGGTGAGAAAAATACTTTTGGGAAGGATGCTCAGGTTTTTGTTTCACTGATTTTCCAGAAAGGCAGCAAAGGAGCCATATGTAAGTATGTCTTACTTCATGAGAAGACAACAAATAATAATTTTTAAAGTGGCTATAAGGTAATTCATCAAAAAAAGACCTGTTAAGGGTTACATGGAAATGGACTTCCATATCATATGTATCACCAACATCTATGTTAGTTACTATATAACAATAACTAATGCCAGATTATCAAAATAGGTTTGGTTAAATTTGGTAATGTTATTTGAGGTTAAATAAAAGAAATAAAATTACATGGGGCACTTCAAGATGATTTGTATTTTTAAAATATTTTTATCAATATTTTAAATGTTAACCCAGCTATTTGAAAATGTAGTTCTCAGCTCTGGCTGGTGGCACAGTGGATAAGGTGCCAGCCTGTGAATCCAAAGGTCACTGGTTTGATTCCCCAGCCAGGGCACATAACAGGTTGTAAGCCAGGTCTCCAGCCAGGTCTGTAGTTGGAGGCAGGTGAAAGGCAACCATACATTGATGTCTCTCTCCCTCTCTGCCTCTCTTTCTTCCCCTCTCTCTAAAAATAATTTTTAAAACCTTAAAAAAAAATTAGCTCTCAAGAGAAAGTATTTTCTTAAGCTCCAAATTGTGTGTGTGTGTGTGTGTGTGTGTGTGTGTGTGTGTTGGTAGCCAGGAGCTTGATCATTGGATTGATTCTGACACTACATGTGTGACCTCAAAAAAGTTTACCTAAGTAATCTAAGCCCCAGAGAGATTATCTATAAATGAGGCTAATAATACCTACTCTGGAGTACTGATAGAAGACTAAATATTGCATTTGGTGAACACTTACTATTTTAACTCTCATAAGAACCTCATGAGATAAGAACAGTCATTGTTCCTATTATGTAGTTAATAGTGCTAGAGACCATTAATCAGAATCTTCAATAGTTGGCTTTGCAAAACATTTGTAACAGTCATTGTAAACAATATTGCTATGCTCGAGGCGTAAACACGTCTCACAACACTTGGGAAAATATTTTGATAAGCAGCTCATTTTGGATGCTCAGTACCTAACATATCTTTTTCTTTTTCTGCTTGTTGAGGGAGCCATATCTATGTCGTCTTTAGAATTTCCTTCAATTTGTGTTTGAAATTGACATTTCAGGTGCAAAGGCTTATGCACACCTGTAGAGATTTCTGAACACCTTTTTATTTGTTTTGACACTAATGGCATTAGATTTCTAATAAATATTCTATGCCTTATTTTTACATTCCTGTTCAGCATATGAATAGTCTAAGGATGTTTTACTGCAGCATTCAAAACTGTATAGAATGTAACGGTAGGTCATCTTCTGGTGTTTCTGGCCACATTATACGTATCTGCCATTTGGTCCACAGTGTCAACTCCTGACTTTGTTTGGTCATAATATTCTATTATGTCAGACTTTTGTGAATCTAAATTTATGGCATCATTGAGATGCACACTTGAAACTAAAATTACATTTTTTCCCTATTTGGGTATATGAGCTACAAGAGTGCAATCTGCACCAAAAGCAAATAAGTTGGATTTTTCTAGCCTATTTATAGAAGACACAAATTCAGAGGGTAGTTGGGGTTTATTCTTATGAACAGTACTTACATATGAAAGTTGCTTCTTTTTCAAGTTGGAGATGATATTTATATCAATGAACCAGTTATCAGCTATAATATTATATTCTGATGAGTAAATGGGTTCTGCAAGTCTCTTGATTACATCTTCTGGTTTACTGCTGATCAAGTAACCTTCAGGCTGCTTGTTGGCATACATTTCAAGATTTCTTGTGTAAAATACTTTTGAATCAATCATAGCAAAAAAATTTATACCACATATGCTGGGCTTGGGTGGAATATATTGTCTAACCTACATTGGCCTCTAAATCTGGGTAACATTTTGTTTGTTGTTACATTCTGTCCCATAAAGTAACATAATTTATAATTTTCTACAAATGCTGGGAAAATATCTCTCATAGCTGCTAATTTGTCCATTTTCAGGCATCCTAAGCATGTAAGTTTGCCATTAAACCTGATACAATTATGAATAAACCCATAATTCAATAAAGATATCATAAGTCTAAAAAGTTCAATCCATTACCATCTGTAGCCCATAAATCCTGCAAATTTTGCCAATTGCTTTGATGTAAACCAGCTAGATATGAAGCATAAAAATGCTTTAAATTAGATTTTGTCTATTCGTTAACATTTCTTTCTTATGAAAACTGGCTCAAGATAGAATTGATGTATTTATTTGTATATAATAAGGTTAGATCTAAAATATCATTTGTGATAAAGCAGTTCCAAGTTTCAAGTTCTGTCTCGGTATTTTTTGTGTTTGGCTGAACTAATGGAAGTTGACACCAAATGTTCTGTGGCTGTTTTAAAATTTGTCTTCTTATTGGATTTTCCCTCCATTTTGATTCTTTATCCTTTCAAAAAAAACCCTTTATTCATGTCTGATTAATCTTCACTTTCTTCAGTAGAAATATGTTGCTCAATATTAAATCTTCTGAATGAAACTTCCACATAATCATCTTCTAAATCACTTTCATTTTCACATTTGACTCATCACTCTCATCATTGGACTCCGGTAGCATTCATTTAAGTTCTTCAACATCTCTTGGATTATTGAATTAATATATTTTTCCAGCCACTTTCAATGGTAAATGAAAAAAGAAAAAAAACACAACTCTGACTTTGAAGTTCACACACACACACACACACAAAAACTACACCAGCGCTGACTTTGGAGTTTGCTGTATCTCTCAGACACAATTTACTATTGAATATCACACACTCTTATGAAACACATGTTGTAACCAAACTGACAGCTTAAACATTATGGCTTAACGTTAGTCATGTACAAACGTGCAGCTAGTCATGACTTTGAACCTATGCATTGGCTATATGTAACAATATTTAAGAAAAGAGTTTGTACCCCTCAGACCAGCAGCAACATCCTCAGGGTTAACTTGGATAAATTGTTTGACCAGAAGCACACAACTATAATGTAGCAGAGTCAGAATTTGAGGCTTCAATATAGGACTCATGCTCTCTAACACTGTATTATAATGGTTAAAAATGGATATGTAAAATACATAAAGTGACTCACACAACAGAAGTTACAAATTTACCCCAAGTTACACCATACAATTGTCTAGGCTACAGCACTGGAGGCCCTATTCAGAGTTTCTAAACCTTCACCCACTCAGCATGGGCAAGAAAAATTAGAAGAAAGGAAGCACCCACAAGTCTGTGAAATTACACTTGCTGCTGCCTCTAGTCCAGTACTGAAGCAGACACATGTGTTGCTGTTGCAGATTCTATCTATAGGCCAGAATTCTCAGCTTGCACCATCCCAGCTCAAATATGGCACATGTAACAGATGTGTCCAACTTTTCTTATGTCTGGCTCTTTCTTTTATTTTATTACTATCTGAATCAGTATTTATCAAATTTAGGCATGAATCTAAGTCAACTGGAGCGCTTGTAAAAGCATAGGTCACTAAGCCTCACCCTCAGAGTTTCTGGTTCAGAGAGTCTGGGGTGGGGCCCCAAAATTTGCATTTCTAATATGTTCCAAGGGATGCTAATGCTGCTAATCCAGGTACTACAGTTTGACAAACACTGGTTCTATAGGAAGGATTGGCAGATCCTTTTTGTAAAGGCCAAACAGTAAATATCACAGGTTTACAGGCCCTACACTCTGCCACTGTAGCGTAAAAGCAACCATAGACAATACATAAATAAATGAGTATAGTCCCAATAGAACTGTATTTACAAAACAGGTAGCTAGCTGTGGTTCTTCTTTTGGCCAAGAATACAAGAGACTCTGGGACCTTACTTCTTGGAACAAAACATATAATGCCCAGGTATAGGAGGACAATCCTGCAAAGAAAACAAGATATGGCTAAAGATATAAAAATAAGAAAATCAAGGGTATTATGTCATGGAAGCAAAATAAAAAGAGATTGGTCAGCATGCCAAATGGCATTGTGATGGGTAAGCTGAAACTAAAAACTTCTATTGGATGCAGTGATTCAGAATAAAACTTTAGTATCACTGGGAGGGTTGTTTCAGGGAAGGGATGGCGCCAGAACTCAAACTAGATAGAATGGAGATGTTAGTTGGAAGTAAGAAAATCCCTCATCTCCCAAATATGAGACATGTGGTAGATTACAGATGGCTACAATTACTTTTTGCTGCTCTTCTCATTAAGAAGTGGAGTCTAAGGGGATGGATGTAATACAACTACAATAAAATTAAAAAAAAAAAAAAAGTGGAGTCTAATTATCCTGCCCTTGAATATGAGTCAGCTTTAGTGACTTGCTTGGCCAATAAAATATGGTTTGAGTGATATTCTGGACTGAATCATAAAAAGCCTTGTAGGTTGGACCTGAGTCTTTTGGAACACTGACTCTTGAAAAAGCCATTCAATCTTCAAGAAAACTGGCTACTCTGAGACTACCATACTGTAAGGATGAGATGGAATTTGGAAAGGGAGGTAATCCAAGAAGCATTGAGGTACCAATCATGAGTGAAGAAGCCATCTTTGAAGTGAATCACCCAGCCCTAGCTTCCCCAGCTGGAGCCATGTGGATCAGTAAGAAAATGAGGTGAATTGAATCCTTCCTGAACTCCACATCCACAATTTATCTTGAGCAAAACAAAATTCATTAAGCTCCTGAGTCTTGAAATAGTTTTTTATGCTGCAAAAGATAACTGGAACAAGGGATATAAAGGAACATCTATCTACCACCACTCTGGAAGGCTGCAGGATAGTCCTTAGGGGAGAACCATTTTTTTCAGTTAGAGGCAGAAATTAGTAAGAACTCCTGTCATAAGACTGAGAATCAAATAGGGCTTTACAGCAATGAAGCAGGAGTTCCATGCTCAGAGAGAAAAGTTGTGTATAAGAAAGATAGCAGCAAAGTAAAGTGTCATGGAAGGTGACCACTATGGAATAAGTATACACAGGCAGAAATTCCAGGTTACTGGAAGAGTTTACTTTTGGGGTGGTAGCTTGGGATGCCAAGATAGGGGACTTGCAATTTAACTGTAACCTAGTCATAGGACAAAACATTGGGATGTGACACTGTCAAACTTCCAAATTGCTTATCAGGAAGAGCTGTTGTGACACCAAACTTTATTTTACCAACCCTTGCATCAGCATAGCATAAAAACACCCATTTCATCCAACTGAATTTTGCTTTGAGACTAGTAAAGAAAACTGACTGTTCTAATTACCAAGAATTTATTCAGAATCTACATAAGACACTCTCAGGATCTTAATTCTGAGGGGGTGGGGCAGCAGATAGGGGGTGGGGCAGCAGATGGTTGGTGGATAACCAAAAAAAAGGAAAACTCAGAGTAATAGAAAACCCATATCAAAGCCTGTAACTCAAATTTCAGATCTTCAGATCAGCCTCTGTCACTGGCTGAAATGCAATACTATCTCCACAGGTGTTTGGGATTTGTGTAAAAGCACAACATAGTGATTCTAGTTCTTTCTTTTTTTATTTTGAGTCCGAAAAAGGACCCAGAGACAAGAGCACAAAATATGCTGCATTATTATATATTTAAAAATTTAAATTTTCCATTTTATTAGAAACACCTACACTCTTAAAGGCTCACAGAGCTCTGGGTTTTGCCAGATGGAAGACTGAATGAACCAACCAGCCTTTCACTACTGCCATAGGCTGCATTTCCAAAGTATTCTTGCTAAACTTAAAATTAACAGGAGCATGGTTTCCAGAGCCATTGCAACTTTTGCCCATATTACATAAATAAAGTCTTGGGAACAGTGTGGTGATTAAGGACTTACCTAGCCACAGGATAGTCCCTGGTTCTATTTAAGAAACAAAATACATTGCAATGTGGAATAAGAATGCAAAGATCTTTCAATTCTCTGGTTTATAGTGCAAGTATAAACTAGAGAACTAAGTCAATAACCAATGATGCCATTACAACCACTTGATAATTAAGATAAATGGAACAACTTGATAGAAACAGGTACTACAGATAGGAAGGTAGAAAATAAAACAGTGATATTTGCTTGCCATGTGAGGAAAATCTTGTGACTAGAAGTTCAAAACAAAAGAGACATGAACAATCTCTTTTTCTAGCACCTGGCTTTAAAAGAAGATGGCTTTTAACACTTGAGTGCCAACAGACTTGCCCAGATAACAATATATGTGTATTTAATTTCTTCTTTTTTAACTCATCTCTGAAGAATTTATTTTTTTTAATTTAACCATTATCGTATTTTTCCCATTACCATTTAGTTCCCTTATACACCCATCCACCAGCAATCACCATGCTGTTGTCCATATTCATGAGTCCTTTTTCTTTTTCATTATGCTAAGTGAAGTAAGCCAGTCAGAGAAAGACAAATACCAGATGATTTCACTCATATGTGGAATCTAATGAACGAACTGAACAAGCAAAACAGAGACAGACTCATAGATGGAGAGCAGATGACAGCTAGTGGGGGGCAGTTAGGAGGTGGAGAGATTGAGCAAAATAAAAAAGAGGGTATTTAATTTCTAAGAATATTTCTTCATGAAGAGGTCTCCACTTGCTGAAATCTTAACCTTTTGTTATTAGACATTCAACAGAAAGTCACTCTTTTGCTCTTCTTCTGAATATTAAGATTCTACACTCTAATTCCACCAGTCAATTCAATAAGACAATAGGCTTTTTGGACAACTGGAGACAACATGAAAGCAAATAAAAGGGTTCAAATTAGAATTTTACAGGTAGCTCATGTACTTACAGCGTCAAACTCAAGCACAGTCTGAGGACTGGTTGCTAATTTGTTTCTTACTGTAAATTTTTAAAAATCCATCGTCTTAGCTAGACTATGCTGGGTTGCTATAGAAACGAACCCCTCTTCCACCTCATATTTTACTGTTCACAGCTTTCCATGTGAAGCTGCACTATGTCGCATCTTTGACTGACTGAAGAGGCAGTTTTTACATTTTTTCCACCACTCATATTATCACTTTCAAAGCCTATAAAGGCTGATATTTTCTCTTCCTTCTGGGTACAAAGTGAGATAATTCAACAGAGTAATTATAATAAACTATTTATCCCATTCAGGTTTACTATCTCAACCTTGCTTTCTTTTCCTAGAGCATTAGAAATCCATCACTGGTTTGAGATCTCTTTAAAAATGCATGAAGGGAAGAGAATTGGCAGCACAGTTAAATGAATTTAATTCAGCCAGATTTTACATTATTAACTCACTTCCGAAGAGCTGAATGCAGAGAATGATGGAAGAAGAAAGTGGAACTAAAATTGGACCATTGATCCTGGCAGTCTCTGAGCCAAGTAGATGTGGGAAACAGGCTAGGAAAACTGTAAATGTCTTTTGACAACAGAGATACAGAGCATTCATTTATTTTAATCAGTATGAGATATGTATTCAATGAAACTCCCCCACTTGCTACTCATTTCATTGCACCACGATCCTGACTTAACCGTTGCCAGAGTTGGCAGCCTCACAGTCCAGAATTGTTTGAACTGGCATACAAGAGCAGCAGGACTTTCTTTTCCCTTGTTGTTAAAAAGAAACAGGGAACGCCTAGAAACCAGTGGAAGAGGACACTGGGTATTAAAGTGATTACACACATGCTCTAAGATTCCGCCTTTGAAAGGGACGGGAAGAAGTTAAGGGACGGGAAGAAGTCAATATACATAATAAAGTATACTGGCAATGAAAGAGAGGTCTTGAATGCATTTGCTTCAGAGTTGTTACATGGATAGAACAGTAGAGATAGTTATCCTTTCCAATTCCCATTTGAATGCTGAATGCTCAAATATAGACCTTCCGGTATCAAAAGCATAACTTCTATCTCCTTTGGCCTTTGCTTTTATCTTTATTTTATTTGATCTTTGCTTTTCTACAAGCATTAACACCTTTCTGACTACTAATGCACTGCTCACTCGGTAAGTGACTCAGTCTATTTATTGTAGATGATTAAGAAGCCCAATGACCACCATTTAAAAAAAAAATTATTGATTTTTAGAGGGAAGGAAAGGGAGAGAGGCAGAGAAGGAGAGAGACATCAGTGTATGGTTGTCTTTCACCTGCCTCCAGCTATGGACCTGGCGGGAAACCTGTTTTGTAACCTGGTTATGTGCCCTGGCTGGGAATCAAACCAACCACTTTGGGTTTTCAGGCTGGCATTTTATCCACTGTGCTACCAACCAGGGCTCTGACCACCCATTTTAAAAAGGCACTGAAACCTGAGCTACCTGACCACAAACCTCTTGCAATCAATGGTGGTGTTATAACCAAGTCACCTCAGAACACAGGGTTGAGTGAAATACCATTTAAAATAAAAAGGAGACTTAAAAGCATTTCATGAAAATGGGAACCAGCTTCCCCACATTCACTCATGATAGAGACTCATTATTCTTTTCTATAAATTTATTGTTGTTCTATTACAGTTGTCACATTTTTCCCCCATTGCTCTCCCCTGCCTTGCTCACCCAATCTCCTCTACCACAGTCAATCCCCACCCCGTTGTCCATATCCTTGGGTAATTTATACTAGTTCCTTGACTAAACCCTTCCTCTTCATTCTCCTCTTTTCCCTCACTCCCCACCCCTCTGGTCATTGTTAGTCTGCTCCTTGTTTTCATACCTCTGGTTCTATTTTGTTCATTTGTTTGTTTTGTTCATTAGTTTCCTGTCTTAGGTGAGATCATATGGTATTTGTCTTTCACCATCTAGCTTGTTTCACTAAGCATAATACTCTCCACTTCGATCCATGCTATTGCAAAATGTAGGTGTTCCTTCTTTCTTTCCACTATGCAGTATTCCATTGTTGTAAATGTAGCACAGTTTTTTGATCCATTCACCCACTCATGGGCACTTAGGCTGTTTCCAGCACTTGGCTATTGTAAATAGTGCTGCTATGAGCATTGGGTCCTTTTGAATTGGTTTGTCTATTAAAGGGAAGGATAAGTGAACAAGACTAGACATTTTGGAGAGCACTCAAATTGAATATGCAATTTTAAAAATTTTGTTGTGATGCACAATAAGCTTTATTCAGAAAAATTTTAAGTACACATGTACAGGTTTACAAATAGTAATAATATAAACCTATTCTAAATGTCACCTACATCACGAAGGAGAATACTGCCAGCAGTCTGGAAGCCCTGCCTCAGGTACTCTTTCCCAGTCATATCTCTTCCTCTACACTAGAGGAAACCACTGTTCTGACTCTTGTGATAATCCTTTTCTGGAGTTACTTTATAGTTTTACCTTTTTGGTATGTCTCCATAAACTGTATGGTTTAGTTTTACTTGTTTTTAAATTTTATATGAATGGAAATAATTTTTCATGCATTCTTTTGTTCAATTCCAAATGAGAGTCATTTGTGCTGCAAATAACTGCACCTATTTTATGAATATGTGGTCTTCTTATGCACTAATATTTCAATTTATTTATTAATCTGTGTAGAAAACATTTGGTTTGTTTCCACTCTTGAGTTATAAGTAATTCTGCTGTAAACATTCTGGTATATAGTATATTCTGGTATACACATACATGAGTTTTTCTAGAGCAGATGAAGTAGTAGAAGCACTGAGTTAGAAGCAGTGCACATCTTCAACTATACTGGATAATGCTACAGTGTTTTCCAAAGCAGCTATACCAATTTTCACCTCTCCCTAACCCCAAAAGAGTATGAGATTTCTCATCATTACACATCTCTGCCCTTACTTGTTATTGTCAAATTTTTTAATTCTTGTCTATCTGGTGGATGTAGAGTATTCCCCTTTCCTGGTTTTAATTTGCATTTCCCTTATTACTAAAACAATGTTTTTGCACATAAAAAGCCACTGAAAGGAGATTTCCAAAATGTGAATGTGTGCTAGTCATTAGGATTATTCACAAATAGCCTGTTTTTTTTTTTTTTGGTGAACACATGGTAGGATGATACTTTCTTCTCTCCTCTGAAATTAGGCAATGCTGTTATTTGCTTTGGTCCATGAAAAAGAATTATATTCCTTTGTGGAAGCTTTAAGTGCCAGTATATGTAACATACACTCCATTGCATTCAGCCCATTCTCCCAGTAGTCCAAGTCTGATTTTTTGATGTTCTGAAAGATTTGGCTAAACCTGAGACTGGCTTCCCAAAGCCACCAAGTGACATCCCTGTTCAGCAAATCAGTACATGCATATTACATTTACCTTTACATTTTCTATAAGTTGTACCAAATCAGCCACTTATGTTTTCTTTCTTTCTTTCTTTTTTTTTTTTTTTTTGGTCCTTCAAATAAAGTAATTTGGTACCCTGCCTTCAAAGAAAGAGCCAGTATGTGATTTGCCACACTTCTTATTCCTGCTGCAGTGATAGTGCAAGCAAGTGATGAGGTGAAATCTCCATAATCCCATGAAGTAAGATTCTGCTTGACAATTACTATTGGACAAACAATATGAATGAAGAATATTTTTTTGTGTGTAAAGCTAATAAGATTTGTTACTTCAGCAGTATATAATCTACCCTGACCCATGTTTCCATTAAAATGCTCACAAAAGAGTGGCATAAGATGCAAATCTACAATAACATAAAAATGTTAAGTAATAATCATTTTCTAGATCTTATAAGGAGTTTCCACTAAATGCAGAGGAGATGAAAATATATACAAATTTTAATGTTGTGGACCTCTCCTTTGAAATAAGAGTAGTTTGAAAAATTGAGTGCAAGTTGGGCCTTTGACCCACCCTCACCTTCTTTACACAAAGTTGCAAGGTTTATGGGAAAAAATACCCATAGGCAGCCACAGCAATCCTGCACTAAAACCCTCCTAAAGCAGGTAGGAATTGGTCTTTCTAACTCTCAAACTCCACTGATGCCCTTCTTTATATATTTAGGAAGATGTGACCATCTAAACCACAGTTGAGGGGGGTGGATTCTATATTGTAGGGTGGTTCATGAGAGGAGCAGAAATCAAAAGTAGTCTTATCAGAAAGGGAAACTAAGAAAACAATCCCAGAGGCTGGAAGATGGTGACAGAGTAGAGAGCAGTGCTGATGGTGTTCTCGAGTATCAGAGCAGCTAGAGGACAAGATAGGGAGCATGAGACGTCTTCAGGACCCTAAATATTGGAGCAGTCAGCATCTGGACACAGGGGAGCACAGCCCAGAGGCAGAGGAGACCAGCAGGAAGTAGGTGAGGCATTCCCGACTGGCCGGCGGGCCGAGGTCGGCTCCGGGCAGTGGCGGCTCTGCCCAGAGGGGCGAGTTTGACTGAGGCCAGCTCCGGGCTCCCTGGTGACTAGAAGTCTCAACAGTGAAGTGTGGGTGGCGAAGGCAAACGCTGTAGGGAACACGGAATTGAACTCTTGCAGGGGAGGGACTGTGTGAGAGACTCGCTCCAGCAACAGGGAGAAGAAGCTCCTCACAGGGCTAGAGGCGGAGGAGAAGAGTCCTGCAGGAAGCTGGAGTGGGGGAGCGGGGAAGTGCACCAGCTGGGGTGGCGAGAGGGCCGAAAACGGTGCTGCTGGGCCACCTGGAAAACAGCAGCTAGAAGCCCCTGCGAGCGGGGAGGCCCAGCCCTGCGCAACCACACAGGCCCCCAGGCTCCACGGAAACTGCAAACGGTGAGTGGGGAGCTAGTAGCCCAGGGAACTGACCCGCCCATTGCTTGAGACAAAGGCCGCACAGCCCACACCTGGGAGGGGCTCATCACGGAGGCCTCATAAAGGACTCCTCAGAGAGCTGGTTGGCTTGGAGGATTGGCGCCCGCCCCAGGTGAGTGGGGCAGTGTAGGCGGACCCCTGGGCACTGTTGACGGACAGGGGCGGCCTCCTCCCGGAATTGCTGGTGGGGCGAGGGTGCAGGCTGCCCTGCAGGGGTGCTGGGTGCTCATCACAGGCAGGAACCTCTGCCAAGAGTGGGAGGGGGCACCCTGCAGGCTCCAGAATACCGGCAGCCCTAAAACCCAGCCAGGCTGCAGAAGGCCCAGCCTACCTGGGGGCAAACACTCAGAATCAGCCCTGACTGTGACAATCAGAGGCCTTGCCACATGCCAAGGCTGGCTAGACTATAGACTGCAAAGAACTGACCAAGAAAAACAGGCAGCCTCAGGAAAGGGATTGCTGCTAATCTCAAGTACCTGAGTTATACCAAGAGCTATATGAATTATTAATCCCCAACATATCCTTTTCAAAAGTTCCTTCTCACGTATTCTTAATCCCCCCTCATACCTCAATCCACCTAAATACCCAAGACTCTCCACCTACTCTTGAATTAAAGTCTACTCACTCTATGGCTAAAACGCATTCCCAGTCCTCAATCTAAGTATTCCTCCCTTCCACAGCCACCTAAACCATTTCTTTATTCTTTTCTTCTTTCCTCTTTCTTTTTTTTTCCCTTCTCTTCCTGGTAAAGCCCACAGGTTCTGGCTCCACCTGGACTAATCAAAAATCATAAAGGGTGAAGAGACACCTAAACCCTTTCTTTATTAATATTGATTTCTCTTTGTCTTGTGACTTTCTCCCCCTCTTTTTTTTTTTTTCTTTCTTTCCCCCTTTTTTTCTTGGTAAAGCCCACAGGTTCTGGCTCCACCTGGACCAATCAGAAATCATAAAGGGTGAACAGACACCTAAACCCTTTCTTTATTAATATCAATTTCTCTTTGTCTTGTGACTTTCTCCCACCCCCCTTTTTTTTCTCTCTCTTCTTTCTTTTGTCCCTAATAAAGCCCACTGGTCCTGCTCCACTTGGACCAAACAAAGACCATAAAAGGTGAACAAACACCTAAACACTTTCTTTATTAATATTGATTTCCCTTTGTCTTGTGACTTTCTCCCTTTCTTTCTTTCTTTCTTTCTTTTTTTTTTCTCTGCTAAAAGCCCTCAGGTCCAGGCTCCATCTGGACCAGTCAGGGATTATTAAGGGTGAATAGCCATTTAAACCCTTTCTTCTTATTATTATTATCATTTTTACTTATTTTTTCCTTTTGTATTTTTTTTGTTTTTTGTTTTTTCTTTTTTTCCGCTAAAAGCCCACAGGTCCAGAATACAACCTGACAGCCCAAATAAAGGACACACCAAGAACAGCAAGTAGAGAAAATCTGGGAGATGGCAACATTGAACTCCACAAATCTCCTATCAAAGAAGGGTGCTCAACTAAGGCAAGGAAGCAAAGCAGGTTAATCCAAGGAAAGAACAAAAATAAATAAATAAAAAGCAAACAAGAGCAGACACCCAAAATGGGGGAAAAAAAGAATCAGTACATCACCCAAAGGAAAGGAAGAATCCCCAGAAAGACCACAAATTCAAACAGAGGCACCTGAACTACCAGATAAGGAATTTAAAAGAATGATGATAGAGAAGCTCAGTAAGCCCAGCCACATCAAAGAAAACTATAAACAACTCCAGGAGAACTACAAAGAACTGCAGGGAAATAACAAAGAGCTCCAAGGAAGTTACAAGGAACTTACTGAGAACTACAACAGCATGAAAAAGAACATAGAAACTATTAATAAGTGCCAGGAGGAAAGGAAGAATACAATTTCTGAATTGAAGAATACGGTAGAAGAAATCAACAGTAGGCAAGAGAAAGCAGAGGACCGGATCAGCGAGTTGGAGGATAATATAGACAAATACTCCAAGACAGTACAAGAGAGTTAAAAAAAAAAGGCTGAACAAGATTCAAGAGGGATTAAGAGAGCTGCAGGACAACATGAAACGTAACAACATCTGTATCATAGGGATACCAGAAAGAGAAGAGAAACAAGGAATGGAAAACCTGTTAAAAAAAGTCATGATAGAAAATTTCCCTAACATGATGAGTGAAAACATGAATCCAGTTCAGGAAGCACAGCGGGTCCCAATGAAGATCAACCCAAACAGATCAACACCAAGACACATTATTATTAAAATGGCTAATTTCAAAGACAAAGAGAGAATCCTAAAAGCATCAAGAGAGAAAAGACAAATAACATGCAAAGGGGCTCCAATAAGGCTATCAAATGATTATTCAACAGAAACAATTCAAGCCAGAAGGGAATGGCAAAAAGTATTTCAAGTCATGGTAAACAAAGGCCTGCAACCAAGAATACTTGACCCAGCAAGGCTCTCATTCAAGATAGAAGGAGAAATAGGAGCTTCCCAGACAAAAAAAGAGTAAAAGAATACATCTCTACCAAACCAGCATTGTAAGAAATGCTAAAGGGTCTGCTATAAAAATAAGTAAATAAATAAAATGAAGAAACAGAGAAAGACAAAGAGGAATACAGACACAAAGGGAGAAAATGGCAATGAATAGTAATCAATCAATAATAACCGTTAATGTAAATGAATTAAATGCACCAATCAAAAGACATAGGGTAGCTGAATGGATAAGACAACATGACCCACATATATGCTATCTTCAAGAGACCCACCTCAGAACAAAAGATCGACACAGATTGAGAGTGAAGGGATGGAAAAATGTATATCAAGCAAATGGACACACAAAAACAGCTGGAGTAGCAATACTGATTTCAGACAAAATAGATTTTACAATGAAAGCCATAAAAAGAGACAAAGATGGACATTTCATAATACTTAAGGGAACAATCCATCAAGAAGAAATAACTCTGATATGTATATATGCACCCAACATAGGACCTCCGAAATATATAAGGAAAATCTTGGAAGACTTTAAGAAAGACATAGACAGCAACACACTAATAGTAGGGGATTTTTAATACCCCACTATCAATAATGGACAGATCTTCCAAACAAAAAATCCCCAGAGATGTTGTGGCATTGAACAACACTCTAGAGGAAATGGACCTAACTGATGTATACAGAGTCTTTTACCCCAAAGAAGGAAAATACACATTCTTTTCAAATGCACATGGATCATTCTCCAAGATAGACCACATGGTATGTCACAAGACAAGCCTCCACAAATACAGGAAAATTGAAATCAGATCACAATGGCTTGAAACTAGAAACTAATCTCAAGGGAAAAACCCAAAAATTCTCTAACTCATGAAGACTGAATAACATGCTTTTAAGCAATGAAGGGGTCAACAATGAGATTGAAGATGAAATCAAAACCTTCCTGGAAAAAAAATGATAATGAACACACAACAGCCCAAAACCTATGGGATACAGGAAAGGCAGTTCTCAGAGGGAAATTTATAGCAATACAGGCCTTCCAAAAAAAGGTTACAAGAAGTTTATAAAAATGACCTAACCACAAAGCTGAAAGAACTAGAGGAGCAATAACAAACAAAGCCCAGAGCAAGTAGAAGGAAAAAAATCATCAAGATCAGAGCAGAACTAAATAACTCAGAGATTCAAACTACAGATGGCTACACAAGTGAATTTTACCAAACTTTTAAAGAAGAACTAACTTCTATCCTCTTCAAACTATACCAAAAAATTCAAGAAGAGGGAAGACTCCCAAACTCTTTCTATGAGGCCAATATTATTCTAATCCCAAAACCAGGGCAAGATACAACTAAGAAAGAAAGCTACAGGCCAATATCCCTGATGAACATAGATGCTAAAATTCTCAACAAAATATTGGCCAGTCAGATTCAGCAGTATATTACAAAGATAATACACCTTGATCAACTGGGCTTCATCCCAGAGATTCAAGAATGGTAAAACATTCATTAATCAATAAATGAAATACACCACATCAACAAATTGAATGATAAAAACCATATGATCATATCAATAGACGCTGAAAAAGCATTTGATAAAGTACAGCAACCATTTATGATAAAAACACTCAGCAAAATGGGAATAGAGGGAGCATACCTCAACATCATAAAGGCCATCTATGAGAAACCTGAAGCCAACATTATAGTTAACGGAAAAAACTGAAAGCTTTCCCCCTAAGATCAGGAACGAGACAAGGCTGCCCACTTTCTCCACTTGTATTCAACATTGTCTTGGAAGTTCTAGCTATAGCCATTAGAGAAGAAAAAGGAATAAAAGGTATCCAAATTGGAAAGGAGGAAGTCAAATTGTCATTATTTGCAGATGATATGATAGTGTACATACAAAACCCGATTGGCTCCACCAAAAACTTACTCAACCTAAGAAGCAAATTTGGCACAATAGCTGGGTATAAAGTCAATATCCAGGAATGAAAAGCATTTTCGTATACTAATAATGAAACAACAGAAATAGAAGCGAAAAAACAAATCTCATTTACCTTAGCAACAAGAAAAATAAAGTACCTGGGAATAAACTTATCTAAGGAGGTAAAAGACCTGTACTAAGAAAACTACAGAACAATGAATAAAGAAATCAAGGAAGACACAAATAATGGAAGCATATACCATGTTCATGGATGGGAAGAATGAACATCATTAAAATGTCCATAACACCCAAAGTAATCTGCATATTCAATGCAATCCCAATTAAAATACCAGTGACAGACTTCACAGAAATAGAAAAAATATTTCCAAAATTTATATGGAGCAAAAACACCCACGAATAGCCACCACAATCTTGAGAAAGAAGAACAAGTTAGGAGTAATCACATTACCGGACTTCAAACAATACTACAAGGCTATGGTCATCAACAGCCTGGTACCGGCATAAGAATAGACATATAGATCAATGGAACAGAATAGAGAGCCCAGAAATTAACCCAGGACTCTATGGTCAACTAATATTGGACAAAGGGGGAAGGAACATCAAATGGAGTAAAAACAGTCTCTTCAACAAATGGTGTTAGGAGAACTGGTCAGCAACATGCAAAAAGATAAAACCAGACCACCAACTTACACCATACAGCAAAATAAACTCAAGATGGATAAAGGATTTAAACATAAGCAATGCCACCATAAAGGTCCTGGAGAAAAATATAGGCAGTAAACTGTTGGATATCCTATGCATAAATATGTTTACTGATACTTCACCAAGGGCAAAGGAAATCAAAGAACGAATCAACAAATGGGACTGTATCAAATTGAAAAATTTCTGTTCAGCTAAAGAAAATATCAGCAAAATTCAAAGGGAACCAACCGTATGGGAAAACATAATTGCCAATGATACCTCAGACAAGGGTCTGATCTCCAAAATACATAAAGAACTAATGCGACTCAACACCAGGGAGACAGACAGCCCAATTAAAAAATGAGCAAAGGACCTAAACAGACAACTCACTGAGGAAGATATACAAAGGGCCCAGAGGCATATGAAAGAATGCTCAACATCATTAGTCATCAGAGAGATGCAAATTAAAACCACAATAAGGTACCACCTCACACCTGTCAGAATGGCAGTCATCAACAAATGAACAAACAACATGTTTTGGAGGGGATGCGGAGCAAAGGGAACCCTCATACACTGTTGGTGGGAATGTAGGCTGGTGCAGCCACTGTGGAAAACAGTATGGGGTTTTCTTAAAAAGCTAAAAATGGAACTGCCTTTTGATCCAGCAATTCCACTACTTGGACTATACCCAAAGAATCCTGAAACACCAATTCATAAGAACCTATGTACACCTATGTTCATAGTGGCACTATTTATAATAGCCAAGTGCTGGAAACAGCCTAAGTGCCCATCAGTGGATGATTGGATCAAAAAACTTTGGTACATTTACACAATGGAATTCTATATAGCAGAAAGAAGGAACTTGTGCCCTTTGCAACTACATGGATGGAACTGGAGAGTATTATGCTTAGTGAATTAAGCCAGTCAGTGAAGGACAAATATCATATGATCTTTCCCATTACAGGATAATAGTGGACAAAACTAACAACAAGCAAAACAGAACCAAATAAATGAATACAATGAATAGGCCTTCAGTGGTCAGGGGGAAAGGGTTTGGAGGGGCGGGCGGAGGCAGAGGCAAGAAAGGGGAGCAGCTTAGACAAGGACCTAGTATAAAGGAACCATGAACATGGACAACAGATGGGATCGACTTTGAGGGGAATGGGTGGGTGGGGAAGGGCACAGAGGGGAGCAAAAAGACGATGGATGTAATACAACAACAGTTTTAAAAATCCCTTTTATAATTGCATAAATATAACTAAGGAGGTTAAAGAAGTATTCTCAGAAAATTATAAGACACTATAAAAAGAAATTGGACCTGGCTGGTAGCACAGTGGATAAGGCACCGGCCTGCGAACCCCAAGGTTGCAGGTTCTATTCCCCAGCCAGGGCACGTAACAAGGTTGCAAACCAGGTCTGCAGTCAGGTCTGTGGCTGGAGGCAGGTGAAAAGCAACCATACATTGATGTCTCTCTCCCTCTCTGCCTCTCTTCCTTTCCCTCTTCCTAAAAATAATGCAATAAAATCTTAAAAAAAAAAAAAAAAAAAGAAATTGAAGAAGATACAAATAGAAGGATATACCTTGCTTATAGATAGGAAGAATTAACATTGTTCAAATGTCCATACTACCCAAAGCAATCTATATGGATTTAAGGCAATTCCTATCAAAGTACCAAAGATGTATTTCACAGAACTAGAACAAATATTATAAAAATTTGTATGAAACCACAAAAGACCCTAATCAGATGCAGCAATCTTGACAAAGAAGAACAAAGTTGGAGGAGTCATGCTACTTGATATGAAACTATACTCCAATGTCATAATCATCAAAACAGCATGGCAATGACCTAAAAACAGCCCCGGGAATCAATTCAACAGAATAGAGAACCCTGAAATAAAGTCATGAATATATAGCCAATTAATATTTGAAAAAGGAAGCAAGAACATGCAACAGTATAAAGACATCCTATTCAATAAATGGCACTGAAAAATTGGACAAATGCATGCAACAAAATGAAACTAGACCACCATCTTACATCATATACAAGAATAAACTCAAAATTGATTGAAGACTTAAATAAAACTTGAAACCATAAAAATCCTAGAAGAAAACATAGGCAGTAAAATTTCTGTCATTTCTCTTAGCAATATTTTTCTTACATATTTCCTCAGGCAAGGGAAACAAAAGCAAAAATAAACAAATGGGACTACATCAAACTAAAAATGTTTTGCACAGGAAAGGAAACCATCAACAAAATAAACAGACAACCCACTGGACGGTAGAATATATTCGCCAATGATACATCTGATAAGTGGTTCATATCCAAAGTTTATAAAGAAATTATACAATTCATCACCAAAATCCCCCCCAAATATTCAATTAAAAATGGTCAAAGGACCTGAATACACACTTTTCCACAGAGATCACACAGGTGACCAATAGACATATAGAAAGATGCTCAATGTCACTAATCTTCAGAGAAATGCAAATTGAAACCACAGTGAGATACTACTACACACCTGTCAGGATATCTATCATCAAGAAAATAACAAACAACATGTTGGTGATGGTGTAGAGAAAGGAAAACATCGTATACTGTTTATAGGAATGTTGATAGGTGTAGCCACTGTGGAAAACTGTATGGGGATTTCTCAAAAAATGAAAAGTAAATCTCCTTATGAGCCAACACTTCCACCTCTGAATATCTATCTGAAGAAACACAAAACATTTTTCAAAAGGTTATATGCACCTTTATGTTCATTGCACCATTATTTACAGTAGCCAAGCTATGAAAGTAACACAAGTGCCCATCAATAAATGAGTGGATAAAAAATTGATATACATACATACAAGGAATAATGCTCAGCAGTAAAAAGAAAGAAAAAGAAAAGAAAAAGAAATCTTACCATTTGTGAAAGCATGGAAAGACTTAGAGGGTATTATGCTCAGTAAAATAAGTCAAAGAATGACAAATGCCATAAAATTTCACTTATATGGGGAATCTACAAAATAATGTACATAAATGAACAAACAAAACAAACAGACTCATAGGTACAGAAAACAGACTGATGGTTGTCAAAAGGGGCAGAGTAGGGGACTGGGTGAAAAAGGTGAGAATATTAAGAAGTACAGATTATTTATTTCTTTTTTAAAAAAGTTATCATAATTTTACCATTACCATTTAACCCCCTCTTCCCGTAATCACCACACTCTTGTCCATATCTATGAGATATTTTTTTTTAATTTGCTTGATCCCTCCACCCCCTAACCTTGCCCTGCCAATAGCTGTCATTCTGCCCTTATTGATAGTCACAGGAAGGCAAAGTACAGCATAGGGAATATAGTCAATAATATTGTAAGAACTATGTATGGTGCCAGTTGGGCACTGGTAATATCAGGGGGAACACTTTGTAAAGTATATGATGATCTAACTACTAACCTGAAGCTAATACAAAATAATATTAAATGTAAACTGTAATTGAAAAAAGAATCTTAATAGAAACAATGTGAAAACAGACAATGTGAACAATGCATATGAATTGAATGACTAAACTTTATGAAAGATTTTTAAACTAACTCCAGTAAATAAAGTTATACATTTGCCAGGGGAAGCAAGTTCCCTATCTATATATGGCTGGGACTTCCTATGGGGTCAACCTAGGAGTCAGCCATGGAGTTAATCTTATCTCTGGAACACTGGGCTCTGGAAGCAACTGACTTGGCAACTTTGATTAGGCTTATGTCACCTCCTATGTAACCCTTTGGCATAGAGCCTCCTTTGTCCCAATGCTTATGTAAGACTGCCCTTGCTGTAAGTGTGGTGTGTATGGCTGTTGTGGGAGAGTGGAAAAACCTTGCGTGGAAACACCAGCACCCTCCTGCAGGAGAGTGTGAGTGGAAACACCTGTACTCTTTGCGGTAGTTAGCTTACTGCTGGCAATAAGGCATGCAAAACCTCCTAACAGCTCTGAGGAAGTTTTTCTCCCCTCAGACCAGGGCCCTCCCCACTGTCATCATTTGATGGTCTTGGACCCGATGAGAGTGGACCTAACAACATCATTTTGGATATAAATTCTAAATATCTTGAAGATTCTGGTAATTTCAATGTAATTGTCAATGAAATTCCAAATGGAATTTGCTTTGAAACTTAAAATAATTCTAAAGTCCACTCGGAAAGAAATAAATGGATAATATTATTTTAGAAAAAAAGTATTTCAGGAATTGTCATACCAATTGTTAGTTATAAAGTATATTATAATACTATAATAAATACAACATTGTAATTCTGGTGCAAGGATAGACAAATCAATTAATGCCACCTTAGAGAGAAAAACAAATGTGTGAAAGAGAGTGGGGGAGGAAAGATGGAGTAATGGAGAGAGATGCAGAGAGAGAGAAAGAGTGAATTAGTTTATCATAAAGGAAGTATTGAGAATTAATAGAAAAATTAAGGACTGTTCCATGACAGTGCCTGACAAAATTAATTGAGACATTTCCCTCATACTATATAAAATAAGACTCTGGTTTGATTAAGGAATAATAATTTTTGAATGATAAATAAACACAAATATAGATGTGTAAAGACACTCTCAGCTTTAAAATAATGTGAAAAACAAGGATAAATAATATTTTTGACTACCTATAATAATACTTTGGCATAAATTAAATCACAACAGGAGGTATGAAAAAGGTTGAATAATATTTACATATAGAGAAAATATACAATTGATTTTTATAAGAATCCTATAGAACAATGAACAAAATTCATCATCAGATAATTTTCAAAAGAGAAAATAAAAATAGCTTAAAAAAACATAAGGGATAAAGCTTCACTGGTAATCAAATAAATGCAAACTAAAATAATGAGATGCCATTAATACCTATAAACTAAGCAAAGATTTTAAAAGATATGCCACTTAATTCTGACAACAGTGACATTTACATATAGTATGATTGCAAAAAAATTATATATATGCACATATATTTGTGTATATATATACATGTTTAATATTAATTCTCACAGATATATTTAGAAAAGACTAGAAGTAAATATAACAAATATTAACTGTAATTATTCTGGCTGGTGAGGTTATAGTGAAGATTTTTAAAATTCTTTTAAAAGTTATTTTTTCTTGACCTTTTTCTTGTATTTTCTAAGTGTTCCAAAATGAGTATGAATTATTTTCATAATCAAGGAAAATATTTAGGTCACTGGAATCAAGTTACAGAATCACAAGATTACCAAATGAGCTCTAGTGAAATTTTCTGATAGAAATGTATATAAAGTAATCCATACCTGGTAGTCTGACTTTATTGTATATGTCCAGATTGATATATAAGAGGACAAAAAAACCTAATTGCCAGAAGAGCTAAAAATAATCAGAACAACCTGAGATTTCAGCTTTTATTTGAGTTGACTGGTTTGTATTTATGACCTTTGAATCTTAGGTGAAAAAGGTATATTCATCATACTTTGCAGTTCATAGTGTATCATCATCATTGGGTTGTCCAAGGCTTCTCTTTCATTTTATTTACTTAATTACTCTCTTTCCATCTCTTGCACTTCCAGTTTCCCACCCTTCTGCAACTATTTTCTTGATGGTTCATTTATGCTTTTGTAAAATGTGGATCATTATTTTGTATTGATGAAATCTATATTACAAACTTGAACTTTTATTACGTATCTCACTTTTTAATATTTTCCCACTTTGCACTGCTTTTAAAACCCGTACGTACATAACCTAAATTCTTGTTTTGATTTGCTGCACAATACTCCATGATAAATATCTGCTACATTTCTTTTCTCCAGTCTCCCAGTGAATGGACACCCTGGTAGCCATCAACTCATTATGACTGCAATGTTGTACTTAATAATCTTATATTTCCCCTTATGGAGCTGTGTGATAACTTTTTTCTTTTTTTAATTTAACCTTTATTGTATGATTTTCCATTGCCATTTAGTCCCCCTTATACCCTGCTACCCATCACATTGTTGTCTATGTCCATGAGTCATTTTTCTTTATGCTCAATCCCTCCTTAGCCTCACCCCTCCCACTAGCTGTTATCTGCTCTCCATCTCACCATTTTCCTTATTAATAAAATTTGTTCATTAGATTCCACATATCAGTGACATCATATGGTATTTGTCTTTCTCTGACTGGTTTATTTCACTTAGCCTAATGTTCTCCAGGTCCATTCATACTGACGCAAAGGGTAAAAGTTTCTTTTTTTTATGGCCAAATAGCAATCCATTGTGTAAATACCCCATACTTGTTTTATCTACTCATCAACTGATGGACTCTTGGGCTGCTTCCATTTCTTATTGAATGTAAATAACACTGCAATGAACTAGGCATGCTTATGTTCTTTAAAATTAATGTTTTGAGTTCCTTTGGATATATTCCCAGGAGTGGGAATATATTGAGTCAAAAGGCAGATCCATTTTTAATTTTCTGAATTATCTCCATACTATTTTTCAAAGTGGCTGAACCAATCTGTATTCCCACCAATGGTGCAAAGGATTTCTCTTTCCCCACATCCTCACCAGCACTCTTGATGTTTGTTTATTTATTAATGATGGCCATCCTGGCAGGTGTGAGATGGTATCTCACTGTGGTTTTAATTTGCATTTCTCTGATGATTAATGATTTGAGCATCTTTACATGTCTATTGGCCATTTTGTGTGTCCTCTTTGGAGAAGTGTTTATTCAGGTCCTTGGCCCATTTTCAATTAGGTTGTTTGAAGTTTTTTGGTGTTGAGTTTTGTGAGTGCTTTATAAGTTGTGGACATTAACCCTTTATCAGATGTTCTGGCTAGTATGTTCTCCCGTTCTGTGGGTTGTCTTTATTTTGTTGATTATTTCCTTTGTTATGCAAAACCTTTTTAGTGTGATATAGTCTAATTTGTTTATCTTTTGTTTTGTTTCCCTTGTCTTGGAAGATATATCCCATAAAATAATGCTACCAGCAATGTCAGAAGTTCTGTTACTTATGTTTTCATCTATGATATTTATGGTTTTGGGTCTAACATTTAAGTATTTGATCTATTTTTTAGCTTTGTATTTATTTATTTATAAATTATGTTTTTTATTATGTTATTACAGTTGTTCTGATTTTTCTCTGAATTGCCCCCATTCCACCAACACCCCCACTCCTTCAGGCAATCCCCACACCATTGTTCATGTCCATGCATCATTTGTATAAGTTCTGTGGAGTAGCCACAGAACTTTACATCCCTATGGCTATTCTGTAACTATTTGTACTTCATGATCTCCTCACCTTTTAATCCATTCCCTCATACTCTCTTCCCATCTGGCAACCATCAAAATGCTGTCTGTATCCATGATTCTGTCTCTGTTCTTGTTTGCTTAGTTTGTTTTTATTTAGATTAAATTGTTGACAGCTTTGGATTTTTTGCCCTTTTATTTTTCATAGTTTTGATTTTCATTTTCTTAAATAAGTCCCTTTAACATTTCATATAATGATGGTTTGGGCTCTGGCTGGTAGCTCAGTGAATAGGTGCTGGCCTGTGAACCCAATGGTCACTGGTTCAGTCCCAGTCAGGGTACATAACCAGGTTGCAAGCCAGGTCTCCAGCCAGGTCCATAGCTGGAGGCAGGTGAAAGACAATTATACATTGATGTTTCTCTCCCTCTCTGCCTCCCTCTCTTCCCCTTTCTCTAAAAATAATAAATAAAATCTTTTTTAAAATAATTGTTTGGTAATGAGGAACTCCTTTAGATTTTTTCTTATCTGGAAAGCTCCTTACCTGCTCTTCAATTCTAAATGATAGCTTTGCTTGATAGAGCAATCTTATCTGTGAGTCACTGCTTTTCATGACTTTGAATATTTCTCTTTTTTTTTCTTAAGATTTTATTTTATTATTTTCAGAGAGAGGGGAAGGGAGAAAGGCAGAGAGGGAGAGAGACATCCATGTATGGTTGCCTTTCACCTGCCTCTAGCCACGGACCTGGCTGGAGACCTGGATTGCGACCTGGTTATGTGCCCTGGCTGGGTATCGAACCAGCGACCTTTGGGTTCACAGGCTGTCACCTTATCCACTGTGCCACCAGCCAGGGCTCTCTTGCTGTTTTTAAGATCCTCTCTTTATCTTTAACCTTTGGCATTTTAATTGTGATGTGTCCTTGAGTGAGCCTCTTTGCATTTATTTCCTTTGGGACTCTCAGTGCTTCCTGGAATTGCAGGTCTATTTTGAACTTATTCTTGTGTGTGGTAAGATGGTGGTCTAGTTTCATTTTTCTGCACATATTTGTCCAACTATCCCAATATCATTTATTGCATAAACTGTCTTTAACCAATCGTGTGTGTTTGCTTTCTCTGTTGAATATTTTTTTGTTTATTCCTTATTTTTATTATTAATATTATTACAGATGTCCCCATTACTCCCACTTTGCCCACCTCTACCCAGCCCCTGTCCCCCTGATTTTTGATCATCACCAACCACACTATGGTCTGTGTCCATGGGTTATATGAACAGCATGTAAAAGGACTGACCCAAAAGTATGGGCCGCATAAACTATTTTAATTACATAGACATTGGCTCAATAATTTCAGGACAGACCTCATATGTTATTTAGCTAAATGCTTTGCTTTCATTTCTAAATTTTATTGTTGTTGTATTACATCCATCCCCTTTTTGCTCCCCTCTGTTCCCCTCCCCACCCACCCATTCCCCCCAAAGTCAATCCCACCTGTTGTCCATGTCCATGGTTCCTTTATAATAGGTCCTTGTCTAAGCTGCTCCCCTTTCTTGCCTCTGCCTCCCTCCTCCCCCCAACCCGCTTCCCCCAGACCACTGAAGGCCTATTCACTGTATTCATACATTTGGTTCTGTTTTGCTTGTTGTTAGTTTTGTTCATAATGTCCTGTAATGGGTGAGATCATATGGTATTTGTCCTTCACTGACTGGCTTATTTCACTAAGCATAATACTCTCCAGTTCCATCCATGTTGTTGCAAAGGGTACAAGTCCTTCTTTCCTTCTGCTGTGGAGTATTCCATTGTGTAAATGTACCAAAGATATATATATATATATATTTTTTTTTTTTAAAGAGGGGAAGGGAGAGAGGTAGTGAGGGAGAGAGACATCAATGTATGGTTGCCTTTCACCTGCCTCCAGCCACACACCAAAGATTTTTGATCCAATCATCCACTAATGGGCACTAAGGCTGTTTCCAGCTCTTGGCTATTGTAAATAGTGCCACAATAAACATAGGTGTACATTGGTTCCTATGAATTGGTGTTTCAGGATTCTGTGGGTATAGTCCTAGTAGTGGAATCACTGGATCAAAAGGCAGTTCCATTTTTAGTTTTTTAAGGAAACCCCATACTGTTTTAGACAGTGGCTGCACCAGCCTACATTCCCACCAACAGTACATGAAGGTTTCCTTTGCCCCATATCCTCACCAACACTTGTACTTTATTGATTTGTTGATGATTGCCATTCTGACAGGGGTGAGTTGGTATCTTATTGTGGTTTTAATTTGCATCTCTCTGATGACTAGCGATGTTGAGCATTCTTTCATATGCCTCTGGGCCCTTTGTATATCTTCCTCAGTGAGTTGTCTGTTCAGGTCCTTTGCCCATTTTTTAATTGGGCTGTCTGTCTCCCTGGTGTTGAGTCGCATTAGTTCTTTATATATTTTGGAGATCAAACCTTTGTCTGAGGTATCATTGGCAATTATTTTTTTCCATACAGTTGGTTCCCTTTGAATTTCGCTGATATTTTCTTTAGCTGAACAGAAACTTTTCAATTTGATATAGTCCCATTTGTTGATTTGTTCTTTGATTTCCTTTGCCCTTGGTAAAGTATTAGTAAACATATTTCTGCATAGAATATCCAAAAGATTACTGCCTATATTTTTCTCCAGGACCTTTATGGTGGCACTGCTTATGTTTAAATCCTTTATCCATCTTGAGTTTATTTTGGTGTATGGTGTGAGTTGGTGGTCTAGTTTTATCTTTTTGCATGTTGCTGTCCAGTTCTCCCAACACCATTTGTTGAAGAGACTGTTTTTACTCCATTTGATGTTCCTTCCCCCTTTGTCCAATATTAGTTGACCATAGAGTCCTGGGTTAATTTCTGGGCTCTTTATTCTGTTTCATTGATCTATATGGCTATTCTTATGGCAGTACCAGGTTGTTTTGATGACAGAAGCTTTGTAGTATTGTTTGAAGTCCGGTATTGTGATTCCTCCTACCTTGTTCTTCTTTCTCAAGATTGCTGTGGCTATTCGTGGGCGTTTTTGGCTCCATATAAATTTTTGAAGTATTTTTTCTATTTCTGTGAAGTCTGTCGTTGGTATTTTAATTGGAATTGCATTGAATATGCAGATTACTTTGGGTAGTATGGACATTTTAATGATGTTAATTCTTCCCATCCATGAACATGATATATGCTTCCATTTATTTGTATCTTCCTTGATTTCTTTCTTCATTGTTCTGTAGTTTTCTGAGTACAGGTCTTTTACGTCCTTAGATAAGTTTATTCCCAGGTACTTTATTTTTCTTGTTGCTATGGTAAATGGGATTTGTTTTTTCCCTTCTATTTCTGTTGTTTCATTATTGGTATACAAAAATGCTTTTGATTTCTGGATATTGACTTTATACCCAGGTATTTTGCTAAATTTGCTTATTAGATCAAGTAAGTTTTTGGTGGAGCCTATCGGGTTTTGTTTGTACACTATCATATCATGTGCAAATAATGACATTTTCACTTCCTCCTTTCCAATTTGGATACCTTTGATTTCTTTTTCTTCTCTGATGGCTATAGCTAGAACTTCCAAGACAATGTTGAATAGAAGTGGAGAAAGTGGACAGCCTTGTCTTGTTCCTGATCTTAGTGAGAAAGCTTTCAGTTTTTGTCCATTAAGTATGATGTTGGTTCCTTGTTTTTCATATATGGCCTTTATGATGTTGAGGTATGCTCCCTCTAGTCCCATTTTGCTGAGGGTTTTTATCATAAATGGTTGCTGTAGTTTATCAAATGCTTTTTCAGCATCTATTGATATGATCATATGGTTTTTATCTTTCAATTTATTGATGTGGTGTATTACATTAATTCATTTATAAATGTTATAGTATCCTTGCATATCTAGGATGAAACCCACTTGATCATGGTGTATGATCTTTGTAATATACTGCTGAATCTGGTTGGCCTGTATTTTGTTGAGAATTTTAGCAACTATGTTCATCAGAGATATTGGCCAGTAGCTTTCTTTCTTAGTTGGATCTTGCCCTGGTTTTGGGATTAGAATAAAATTTGGCCTCATAGAAGGAGATTGGGAGTCTTCCTTCTTCCTGTATTTTTTGGTATAGGTTGAGAAGGATAGGAGTTAGTTCTTCTTTAAATGTTTGGTAAAATTCACCTGTGTAGCCATCTGGTCCAGGGCTTTTATGCTTTGGGAGATTTTGGATCACCTCTTTAATTTTACTAGTTGTTATTGGCCTATTCAGGCTTTCTGCTTCTTCTGGGTTCAGTTTTGGTAGATTATACATTTCCAGAAATGTGTCCATTTTATCCAAGTTGTCATATTTCTTGTCATATAGTTGTTTGTAGTAATTTCTTACAATCTTTTGTATTTGTGTGTTATCAATTGTGATTTCCCCTTTTTCAGTTCTGATTCTGTTTATTTGGGTCCTCTCTCTCTTTTTCTTCATGAGTCTGGATAAAGGCTTGAACATTTTGATTGTTTTTTCAAAGAACCAGCTCCTGGACCTGTTGATTCTTCCAATTATAGTTTGAATCTCTAAGTTATTTAGTTCTGCTCTGATCTTGATGATTTTCTTCCTTCTACTTGCTCTGGGCTTTGTTTGTTGTTGCTCCTCTAGTTCTTGCAGCTTTATGGTTAGGTTGTTTTTAAAAACTTCTTGTGACCTTTTTAGGAAGATCAGTATTGCTATAAATTTCCCTCTGAGAACTGCCTTTGCTGTATCCCATAGATTTTGGGCTGTTGTGTGTTAATTGTCATTTGTTTCCAGGAACTTTCTGATTTTATCTTCAATCTCATTGTTGACCCCTTCATTGCTTAAAAGCATGCTATTCAGTCTCCATGAGTTAGAGAATTTTTGTTTTTTTCCCTTGATATTGGTTTCTAGTTTCAAGCCATTGTGGTCTGAGAAGATGCTTGGTATGATTTCATTGTTCCTGTATTTGTGGAGGCTTGTCTTGTGACCTACCATGTGGTCTATCTTGGAGAATGATCCATGTGCATTTGAAAAGAATGTGTATTTTGCTTCTTTGGGGTAAAAGACTCTGTATGCATCAGTTAGGTCCAGTTCCTCTAGAGTGTTGCTCAATGCCCCATCTTTGGTGATATTTTGTTTGGAAAATCTGTCCATTGTTGATAGTGAGGTATTAAAATCCCCTACTATTAGTGTGTTGCTATCTATATCCTTCTTGAAGTCCTCCAAGATTTTCCTTATATATTTCGAAGCTCCTATGTTGGGTGCGTATATGTATATCAGAGTTATTTCTTCTTGATAAATTGTTCCCTTAAGTATTATGAAATGTCCATCTTTGTCCCGTTTTATGGCCTTCATTGTAAAATCTATTTTGTCTGAAATCAGTATTGCTACTCCAGCTTTTTTTTCATGTCCATTTGCTTGATATATATTCTTCTATCCCTTCGCTCTCAATCTGTCGATCTTTTGTTCCGAAGTGGGTCTCTTGAAGATAGCATATATGTGGGTCATGTTTTCTTATCCATTCAGCTACCCTATGTCTTTTGATTGGTGCATTTAATCCATTTACATTTAAGGTGATTATTGATTGATACTTATTCATTGTCATTTTCTCTCTTTGTGTCTGTATTCCTCTTTGTCTTTCTCTGTTTCTTCATTTTATTTGTTTACTTATTTTTATAGCAGACCCTTTAGCATTTCTTGCAATGCTGGTTTGGTAGGGATGTATTCTTTGTCTTTTTCTTTTTTTTTTTTGTCGGGGAATCTCCTTATTTCTCCTTCTATCTTGAATGAGAGCCTTGCTGGGTCAAGTATTCTTGGTTGCAGGCCTTTGTTTACCATGACTTGAAATACTTTTTGCCATTCCCTTCTGGCTTGAATTGTTTCTGTTGAATAATCATTGGATAGCCTTATTGGAGCCCCTTTGTATGTTATTTGTCTTTTCTCTCTTGATGCTTTTAGGATTCTCTCTTTGTCTTTGAAATTAACCATTTAAATAATAATGTGCCTTGGTGTTGATCTGTTTGGGTTGATCTTCATTGGGACCCTCTGTGCTTCCTGAACTTGATTCATGTTTTCACTCATCATGTTAGGGAAATTTTCTATCATGACTTTTTTGAACAGGTTTTCCATTCCTTGTTTCTCTTCTTCTGGTATCCTTATGATACGGATGTTGTTACGTTTCATGTTGTCCTGCAGCTCTCTTAACCCCTCTTCAATCTTATTCATCCTTTTTTTATTCTCTTGTACTGTTTAGGAGTATTTGTCTACATTATCCTCCAATTCGCTGATCCAGTCCTCTGCTTCCTTTAGCCTACTGTTGATTCCTTCTACTGTATTCTTCAATTCAGAAATTGTATTCTTCATTTCCTCCTGGCACTTATTGATAGTTTCTATGTCCTTTTTCATGCTGTTGTAGTTCTCAGTATGTTCCTTGTACTTCCCTGGAGTTCTTTGTAGTTCTCCTGGAGTTGTTTATAATTTTCTTTGATGTGGCTGAGCTCACTGAACTTCTCTATCATCTTTCTTTTGAATTCCTTATCTGATATTTCAGGTGCCTCTGTTTCAATTTGTGGTCTTTCTGGGGATTCTTCCTTTCCTTTTCGTGATGGACTTATTCTTTTTTTCCCCATTTTGGGTGTCTGTTCTTGCTTGCTTTTTATTTTTTTATTTTTTCCTTGGATTAATCTGCTTTGCTTCCTTGCCTTAGTTGAGCACCCTTCTGTGTTAGGAGATTTTTGGAGTTCAATATTGCAGTTTCCCAGATTTTCTCCACTTGTTGTTCTTGGTGTGTCGTTTATTTGGGCTGTCTGTTTGTATTCTATACCTGTAGGCTTTTAGCAGGAAAAAAAGAAAAGAAGAAGAAGAAGAAGAAGAAGAAGAAGAAGAAGAAGAAGAAGAAGAAGAAGAAGAAGAAGAAGGAGAAGAAAGAGTTTATATGGCTGTTCACCCTTAATGATCCCTGATTGGTCCAGGTGGAATCAGGTCCTGTGGGCTTACAGCAGAGAGAAAAAAAAATTTTTTTTAATTAAAAAAAGAAAAAAAAGGGAAACATTAACAAGAAAAAGAAAAAACAATATTAATAAAGAAAGGGTTTAGGTGTCTGTTCACCCTTCATGATTGGTCCAGGTGGAGCCAGGACCTGTGGGTTTTAACAGGAAGAAAATTAAAAAAAAAAAAAAAAAGGAAGGAAAAAGAAAAAGGAAGAATGAAGAGAATAAAGAAAGAGTTTAGGTGGCTGGGGAGGTGCAGAATACTTAGATTGAGGACTGGGAATGTGTTGTAGCCAGAGAGAGAGTAGACTTTAAATCAGGAGTCGGGGGAGGGTCTTGGGTATTTAGGTGGATTCAGATAAGGGGCGATTAAAAATATGTGAGAAGTAATTTTTGAAAATGATATGTTGGGGATTAATAGTTCATGTAGCTCTCGGTATAACTCAGGTGCTTGAGTTTAGCAGCAATCCATTTCCTGAGGCTGCCTCATTTTCTAGGTCAGGTCTCTGCAGTCTATAGTCTAGCTGGTCTTGGAGTGGCAGGGCCTATGATTGTCACAGTCAGGGCTGATTCTGAGTGTCCGCCCCCAGGAAGGCTGGGCCTTCAGTAGCCTAGCTGGGTTTTAGGGCTGCCTGTGTTCTGGGTGCCACAGGGTGCCCCCTCCAACTCCTGGCTGAGGTTCCTGCCTGTCATGGGCACCTGGCACCCCTGCAGGGCAGCCTGCAACCTCGCTGGTTCCTGTGATGACTGGCCCTGCCCCCGCAGCTCCCGGAGGAGGCAGCCTCCATCAGTCAACAGTGCCAGGGATATGCCAACACTGCCCAGCTCTCCCTGGGCAATAGCCAATCCTCCAAGCAGACCAGCTCTCCAAGGAGTCCTTTAAGGGCCACCTCTGTGATGCGCCCCTCCCACCGCATCTGAGGCCTTTGTCCCCAGCAATGGGCAGGTCAATTGCCCCAGCTACAAGTTCACAGCTCGCAGTTTGGAGTTTCCACAGGAGCCTGGGGGCCTGTGTGGGTGTGCAGGGCTGGGCCTCCCCCCTCATACGGGTTCAAGCTGCTGTTTTCCCTGTGGCCCAGCAGCACCATTTTTCAGCCCTCTCGCTGCCCCGGCAGGTGCACTTCCCTTCTCCCCCACTCATGCTCCCCGCAAGACTCTTCTCCTCTGCCTCTGGCCCAGTGAGGAGCTTCCTCTCCCTATTGCCAGAACCAGTCTCTCACACAGTCCCTCCCCTGCAGGAGTTCAATTCCTCGTTCCCTATGGCATTTGCCCTTGCTGCCCACACTTCACTGTTCAGATTTCTAGTCACCAGGGATCCTGGAGCTGGCTTCAGCTGAACACGCCCCTCTGGGTAGAGCCGCCACTGCCCAGAGCTGACCTCAGCCTGCCGGATGGTCAGCCTGGAAATGCCTCACCTGCTCTCCTGCAGGTCTCCACTGACTCTGGGCTGTGCTCCCCTGAGTCCAGATGCTGACTGCTCCAATTCTTAGGGACCTGAAGACATCTTGCGCTCCCTATCCTGTCCTCTAGCTACTCTGGTACCCGAGAACACCATCAGCACTGCTCTCTACTCTGTCGCCATCTTTGATCCCTGTTGAATATTAATTGACTAAGAAGATGTGGGTTTACTTCTCGGCTCTGCATTCTGTTCCACTGATCTATATATCTGTTTTTATGCCAGTACCATGCTGTTTTTATTAGTATGGCCTTATAATATAGTTTGATGTATCCAACTTTGTTCTTCTGTTTTGAGGTTCCTATGTCTATTTGGGGTCTTTTGTGGTTTCGTATACAGTTTTGGAATATTTATTCTAGCTCTGTGAAATATATCATTGGAATCTTGATAGGAATGGTGTTGAACCTATAGATTATTTTGTGTAGTATGGACACTTTAATGATGTTAATTCTTCTTATCCATTACTAAATATTCTATTTGATAAATTACTTGCCTCAATTTCATCTAGTTCTTCTAGAGAACTCTTGTTCTTTCATTTGGGGTCTGTTTCTTTGTTTTCCTATTTTGGCAGCTTGTTTCTATGTTCGACCTTAGTTGTTAAATAAATCAATGGTATAGCCTCCAACTGTAATCTGTAGCCTGATTTAAGCATCACAGGGTGGGACAGAGTAATTCCTGAGGGCAAAGCTATTATTTCCCCTCAGGCTGATGCCACCTTGAAGAGAGTGCTCTTCCTTGTGGGGGACCCCTGACCTGTAGAGATCCCCCAGTGCCACAGATGAAATGAACCTCCCCAGGCAGCTCATGCTACGGGAGAGAAGGCTGACTAATGTCTGTTTGACAAAGGCCTTGATGACCCACCCCCAAAGGTTTTTATTGATTACCCAAGGTTGGGGATGCAGGTCCACACCACGAGTCATTAACAGAGGAGTATTCAAAAGAAAGGGAGTTGTTGAGTTTAGATAACAATAGAAAGAATGTGATCATCTGCTTCAGGCTATGGTCTGTTAGGTAAGGTGACTTCAAGAGCTCCAGGTGGCCCAGAGAATTTTAGGGAGGGTGAGATTACATGTGGTTAAGATTTAACTTCTACTGCAGGCGGGTGCAATACACAAGTCAAGGAAGTTTAGGTCACAGGGCAGACATCAAAGGATGTATGGAGCATTCCCAAGGTCAGATTCATACTCAGGGCCCCCTTTGGAGCATCTGGGCCTATATGCACCCAGCTTTGTCAGGTCTTACAGGCTTGGCCTGGCCTGCTTGGGGCTCCATGCCCTGATACCTACCTAGGAAGACCCCAACACTTCCTGAGCATGAAGGCTTCTGAAGTATGGGGAAATGACTCAGTACAGGGATCCTGGCAGCTTTTCCTTTAGCTATCTCCCCAGACCCACCAAACCCAGACTATCCTCAAGTTTCTCTAGTCCACTCTGTCCTCTTTCTGCCAAGCAGGGTAAGTGGCTACAAACAAAATTTTGTGAATTAGCCCTTTAAGGGGCTATCTGGGCTTTTAGTCCTCCTCCCCTTGCAAACAGATACCATGCTGCTTTTCACAGCTGGATGTTATCTGGGTTCCTTTCTAGCTCTGGTGGTATAGGCTTGGGAACCCATCTATGAGTTTCAATGCCACACTTCTCAGGGGGAACCCCCAGCTGCTGAAATATCCTTCCTGCACTTTAGCTGACCTCCAGGGGAGCCCAGCCAGCCCTCTCATGCCTCTTCCACAATTCCTACCAGTATTGTTGTGGTGAGATGGCTTCTTCTGTATGTCTTTGGTTATAAGGTTCATCTCTAGCTAGTGTTCAGTTGGTTATTTTGGATGCTTTCTCTAAAAAACACTAATGCTGTAATTCCAGATTGATCCTGGGAGCAGGTTAGTGTAGCTTCCATTTACTCCTCTGACATCTTGGGTCTTCTGAGAAATTCTTTCTGATTCATCCCAGATGAAGAATTTCCTGGTCACAGTTTATGTATGCCTATTGGTACTTAGCCTAAGGAGTACCAACTTGATCTCTAACAGAGTGGCTGATTTCCCAAATACCCAACAACACTTAACATTACCAAGTTTCCTCATATTTTTTCAGTCAGGTGTAAAGTGGATTCTCATCATTGTTTTAATATGTATTGCTCTGATTACTCTTGATTTTAAGCACCTTTACATATGCTTGCTGGCTTTCAGTGTGTTTTATCATATAAACTTCTTATCCAAAGCCCTGGCTGATAGCACAGTGGATAAGGTGCCAGCCTGCGAACCCAAAGGTTGCAGGTTTGACTCCCCAGCCAGGGCACATAACAAGGTTGCAAACCAGGGTCTCCAGTCAGGTCTGTGGCTGGAGGCAGGTGAAAAGCAACCATACATTGATGTCTCTCTCCCTCTCTGCCTCTCTCCCTTCCCCTCTTTCTAAAAATAATGAAATAAAATCTTTTTAAAAAATTAAATAAACTTCTTATCTATATGTTTTGTTTAACTTTCTATGAAGATTATCATATTTTCTTATTTTCTGGAACTGCTTGTATATTTTAGATATTAATTCCATGTCAGCTATTTCCACTGCTCCAATGCTTTGGGATAGCAACATGTATTCAGCAACAGGGCATACATGAATAGAGAGCTACACAAGGAAGACTTCTCTGAGGTAGTGGCTAGTGAGTTGAAAGTAATAGAAAAGTATGGATGAGGGAAACAGCTAGGCAAATTCAAGTAAGTGAAAGGCGTCCTGTGTAGCTATAGCACAGAAGTCAAGTGGGAGAGTAAAAAGAAAAGAAAGAAAGAAAGAAAAATGAAAAGAAAAGAAAAGATTGGAGAGGAAGCTACAATCAATTTATGCTGGGTCTATTAGGCCATAAGAGAGCTTTTAAAATTTTTCCTGAGAGAAAAGTAAACCATTGAGGGGTTTTAAGCAGCAGAATGAAGTGATCAGTTTTGTCATTATAAAGAACTACTGATGGGGAGCAGCTTAGACAAGAACCTAGTATAAAGGAACCATGGACATGGACAACAGGTGGGATTGACTTTGGGGGGAATGGGTGGGTGGGTGGGGGGACAGAGGGGAGCAAAAAGGGGATGGATGTAATACAACAACAATAAAAAAAAAAAAAAAAAAAAGAACTACTTCTAGCTGCTACATAGAGAATGGATGGGAATAAGTAGGAATAGAAACATGAAAGCTAGGTAGGAATCTATGGCCCTGGTTCAGAGTAATAAGTGTTGGTGACCTGGATCAAGGTAATGGCCATGGGGATGGGGAGAAGTGGGGGCATTTACCAAATATATTTTGGAAGTAGAAACAAATATATGTGGATCGGGAATGAAGATGTGAAGTAGAAAAAAATCAAGAATAACAGTGCCAAAATTCCTTACTTGTGCACCTGGTAGAACATGGCAATAATTACTGGAATAGAGCTGCTTAGGGAGGAAGAGGTTAGAGTCAGGAGATCAAAGTGTCATTATGTACCAAGAAGTGCTATATTTGAAAAATGTATGACATCCAAATAAGAGTGTTAGTTGGATGTATGAACCTGTATTCAAAGGAATGTTTGTGCAGGGAGGATTTTCCTGACTTTTTTACACATGCCAGAAATCTGCTCATTTCCCATTTTCACTACTTCAGTAAACATAAACTTCATCTATGCAGGCCAACAGTCATTGAGTCATTATTACTCCTCTCTTTCTATCATACTCTATAGCCATTCCATAAGCAAGTACAGTTCTTCCTTCAAAATATTTCTGCTATGTTAATCACTTTTCTCCAGCTTTATCACTACTCTCTTGATTCACACCAGCATTATCTCTACACTGCATTATTGCAAAATCTTCTTTATCAGGTCTCCCCACTTCTGCCCTCATTTCCCACTATCTATTCTACACAGAGCATTAGATTCATTTTAACTGAAATAGGTTATATCTTTTGTCCATTCAAAACCTTGTAGTGGCCTCCTATCTTACTCTGACTAAAATCTAATGTCCTTAGAGTAGCATAAGACCCTAAATTTTCTGATAACCCCAACACACACACATAAGCAATACTCTGAACTCATCTTCTGCAATTTTTCTCCACACCCTCTTCTCCAGCCTGTCTAAACTCACCATTTTAAAAAAGATTTTATTTATTTCTAGAGAAAGATGTAGAGAGAGAAGCAGAGAGGGAGACATCAGTGTGTGGTTGCCTTTCACCTGCTTCCAGCTGGCTGGAGACCTGGCTTGCAACCTGGTTATGTGCCCTGACTGGGGAATTGAACCATTGACCTTTAGGTTTGCAGGCTGGTTCCTTATCCACTGTGCCATCAGCCAGGGCCAAACTTACCTTTTTTTTTTTAACCTTACCACTTTCATTCGTGTCAAGAATACTTCTACTTTGAATCTTGTTATGGAGTGATCTTTTCTTCTACATGGGGAACCTCATCCCATTCTCTATCCCTGCCAATCTCTCTCACCCTGTGTCTTGGGCCATTAGGGCTATCATAATAAAATACCTTAGATTAGACATCTCATAAACAACAGACATCTATTTCTCATAGTTCTGGACAGTGAGTGTCCAAGATAAGTCTCCAAAAGATTTGGTAGCTGGTGAAGGTTCACTGCCTGATCCATAGGTGGTCATCTTCTCATTGTGTACTCTTATGGCAGAAATAGCAAGGGAGTTTTTTGAGGGTTTCTTTTATAAGGAACTGATCTATAAAGCTCTATTCTCATGACCTTATTACCTCCCAAAGGCCCCATCTCCTAATGCCATCACACTAGGAATTAGACCTCAACATATAAACTTTGTATGAGCACAAACATTTAGACCATAGCACCTTGCTTCATATTCCTACTTCACATGTGACACATTCAGACATTCTCATTCTTACATTTTTATATATTTATTCCTTCTTCTACTAATGTAAGTTTCTTGGAATTATGGACTTCTTTTTACTCACTAGTATAGCTTCAGCACCTAAAAGACTTTTTAACACATGGTAAGTATTTAATGAATATTTGTCAAATAAATTCATAAATAGGATATACTGTATAGTTGAAAGTTATCAGAATATGCATTATTTCCAAGTATTCTTCCCAATTTAGGATTGTCTTTGACCTGAAAAGAAATACTAACAAATAAAAATTAAACTCTGTTGTCTCTCTTCTATAAGCATGACTTAGGGTCAAGTACTATCATGGATTTCTTTAAAATTGAATACCCGCCTCCATGCCACAGGCTACTCTATACTACACTTCCATTCCAAAAGAGAGGGCACAAGAAGAGGCAATAAAGCACTAGAAAATCTAGTTTTTAAAGCAAGAGCTGTGCAGAAGGTGTCAATTTTCATTTACTATTAGCCTTTCTATTTGGAGGACTGTCTCTTTTTTTGTCACAGGGAACATTCAAACTGCTTTAGACAAAGCATGCTCACACAAATTACTGCCTTTGCTCACACACTTCAAGGTTTAATAAATCCCATTCTGGCTTTGAAAATAATCATTGTAGGTGGATTTGATGAAACTTCTAAAAATGTTGCAAATGGGCAGGGGCAATGGGACAGACATATGTATTTATCTACACATACAAAAAGAAAGAGGGTTTTTATTCTCTCGGCTTTAAATAAATAAATCAGCAGGGCTGATCCCTTTCTAAGTTTAATTTGGTTTTAATGTTTTATGAAGCTTACACTAAGGAATATTAATGCCATATGCCAGAACAAGCCACTTGAGCTTTTCATACAGAGGCAAAACTTTTCATCTGATCTGAAGGATAATTTTTCTAAACAATATCAACATAGTCAATATCTGTCATAATTAATTCATACATTAAGAATAAAATTAGCATTCAAATGAAAGAAATAACCAAAATGTACCCCACCTCATTATTATATTTTATATAAATAAAACTTGCTGAAAATTTTTATTAGCTGTGGGTACAATGTGATCATTCCTTCTCTTTAGGCTCTCTTTAGCTTAAAACTAATAGATCAAATAAATGAAGCAAACAGTTTGGTTTTGACAGCAAGTTTGTCCTTTAATATTTAGTGCTGAAGTGCAACCTATCCTCTCTGCCTTCATGTCTTTGTAAGAAATAGTTTGAATTGCATCTTTCACTGATTTAGAGGTAGGAAACCTGAATAGCTGAAAGAGCTTAACAGGAACACCTTTATTTATACCAACTAATAGGTTATCAACTAAGGCAGAATTGTCCTCTAGTGATAAGTGTGTTTGTTTAGGAAAAAAGAAACAATATTCTGAAGCTTAGTGTTACCCCATTTCCTGTGAAATATTTCTGCAATAAACATTGGGAGAAAAGAGAGGGCTACCCAGAGATTATGGTTAGGAAAAAGAAAAAGCACAGACTCAAGGCCAAAGAGTTTATTGATTCACCAACCATTTATCTGCTGCTTGATAATAACCAAGCTCAATCATTATAGGCTATAAACAGGGAAGAGGAGGGGGCAAATATGAGAGAAATAAAATAACAAATAATATATGAACCATCTTATCCTTAAATGAATTTTGTTTACATTATTATTTTCCTTTCTCAGAATGTCTAAAAACATTTCACAAGTTCACACATGTTTATTTCTTTTAATTTTCAAAAACATTTCCATATGCATTATTTCACTGGATCCTCCTGACAACTCTACAAAGTAGGTTGAACTGGTACCATTGATCAGGCGAAGAGACTGAGAAATAGCATATATGTGACTTGCTTAAGCTCACTCAAATAATTTGTATCCCAACCAGGATTAAAAATTTTCCCAGCTTCCTAGGACAGTAGTTTGTTTGTTTGTTTATTTTTACCCCAAGTGATTGGAGGTAGTTTTCTTTATTTTTTAAATTTTATTGAATGTATTGGGGTGATATGGGTTAACAAAATTATATAGATTTCAGGTGTACAATTTTATAATAAATCATCTGTACATTGTATTGTGTGTTCACCATCCCAAGTCAAGTCTCCCTCTATCACTGTTTAGCTCCTCTTTACCTTCTTTTACCTCCCTCCATGCCCCTTCCCCTCTAGTAACCACCATATTGTTGTCTGTATCTATGAGATTTTTTTCTTTGCTTAATCTCTTCACCTTTAAAAAAAAAGTTTTATTTATGTATGTTTTTAGAGAGGTGGGAGGAAGAAAAACATTGGTTGGTTGCCTCTTGCATGCCCCCCAACCAGGGACCTGGTCCACAACCCAAGCATGTGTCCTGAGTAGAAATCAAACTGGAAACCTTTCAGTTTGATTTCAGTGCAATGTTCAACCCACTGAGCCACAACAGCAAGTTCAATTCCTTCACCATTTTTTTACCCAGTCCCCCCAACCTTACTCCCTTCTGATAGCTGTAAGTCTGTTCTCTGTATCTATGAGTCTATGTCTATTTTGTTTGTTAATTTTGTTTATTAGAGTCCACATATGTACAAGTGAAATCATATGTTACTTGTCTTTCCCTGACTGCTTATTTCACTTAGCATAACACTTTCCAGGTCCATTCATATGTCACAAAAGGTAAGATTTGCTTCTTTTTTACAGCTGAGTAGTATTCCATTGTGTAAATGGATCACAGGGTTTTTTTTATCCATTCATCTACTGATGAGCACCTGGGCAGCTTCCAAATCCTGGTTATTGTAATATTGCAATGAACATAGTGGTGCATATATTCTTTCAAATCAGTATTTCAGGTTTCTTCATATGCACTATAGACCCAGAAGTAGAATCACTGAGTTGTAAGGCAGTTTCTTTTTTAATTTTTTGAGGTAACTTTATTTAAAGCAGTAGTTTTTAAAGTATGTTCCCTGAAAAAGCAGCCTCAGCATAACTTGAAACTTATCAGAAATGCAAATCCTCCAGTCCACCTTAGAGCCACAGAATCAGAAACTCTGGGAATTGGACCCAGCATTTCAGGGTATTCTGACACATAGGGTATTCTGCTCAAGTCTGAAAACCAATGGTCTGGAGATATACTCTCTATTTACAAATAGAAAGACAAAACACTCATATGTGGTAAATTTCAGGTGAATTTTAAGACACAAACTGACAATATTGCAGATGGCCTCATGCCCCCTTGTCCCTCTTTCCCCAACCTCTATCCCCCTTTTCCTATGGCCATTACCACAGTGCTTGCTGTCTATGTCTATGGGCTATGCACACATATTCTCTGGCTAATCCCTTCACTTTCTTTCATCTAGTTCCCCTTTCCCCACTCCCCTCTGGCAGCTGTCATTACTTTTTATGCCCTACTTTGTGAACATAGGTTATGTATCACCCTAACATGAGAATTAGAAAATCACCCAACCTGAAAAAATCTTTGTTGCCAGATTACAAAATTGAGTAATCTTATACTGATTTCAAACTATATTAAGTGGCCAATAAAATTGATCATAATAGGCACTATTAAATCTCAGGGAAGTTAAAGGCTATAGAAATATTCATTGGCTAAAAATATTCATCAGCAAGTACAACCTTGGTATCCCAAAAAGGTAAGAACATACACACACACACACACACACACACACACAGAGCTCAGGCAGTTTAGCAGTGTATTGACAGAGTTAATTCTAACCTGGATGTTTTAAAAATGTGGTTTGAATAGAGACTTCAGGGCATTTTAGCAACCATTTCCAGTAGATGAGCTAATATACCACAAAAATGCACAGAAGCTTGATAAAAGACAGTGAGGATAAGAGCTGCTCATTACTGTCATTTTCTCTTTGTGGGTCCTAACAATGATGTGCCTATAAACCATGGGTTTTTCTGGAATGGTTTAATTTTAAATGTTCTATTTTAGCAAATTCATAAGCCATCAAAATGTGCCAGACATTTAATTTTTTTTTAAATTTTATTGTTGTTGTATTACATCCATCCCCTTCAGACATTTAAATTTTTGATCTCTGTACTATATATCTATGATGGCTTTTCACATTCAGAAATAGCCTAAATTCCATTGTCAAATCTTATGTTCTAGAAAATTAGAGAAAACATAATCAGTAATAGTGGATAGGGATTCTTGGCCTTATCAGTTAAATATATTGCCAAAAACTGTGAAAATTGATTTACCTGTCCTAATATAATAAAATAAAAACATTACATTGTAAATGCCTTTGAAAACTTATTTAATAAATAAACTCAATCCTTTTGTAAAATGAAGAATTTGCTCTAATGTATCCTCACCAAATTTGAATATTCATGTATCAATGAGTTTAAAACTGGGCAGAAAATCCACATAATCATCTCAATTGAGACAGTAAAAGAATTTGTCAAAATTCAACAACTATTCATGATAAAAACTCTCATCAAAACAGGAATAAAGGGAAACTTCCTATACTTGCTTAAGAGCTTCTAAAAAAAACCCTACAGTTAACATCATACTTAATGATGAAAGACTAAATGCCCCTAAGATTAGGAACAAGGCAAGGATAACCACTTTCATTTCAACACATTATTGTTGAACATAGCACTGAAAGTTCTAGCCAACACAACAAAGCAAGAAAAGGAGATAAGGAGCATTCAAATTGAAAAGAAAGAAATAAAACCAACCCTCTTTGAAGATAACGTAATGGTCTATATTGAAATCCCAAGAAATATAACAAAACCCTAAACAAACAAATAAGAAAAACTCCTATCATGAACGTGAGCTCAGCAAGATCACAAGATATAAGACCGACTTATAAAAATTCATTATATTTCTATATGTTAGCAATGCACACATAGAAACTGAAATTTAAAACATAATAATATTTATAATCACTCAAAAATAAAACAGTGAAGTATAAATCTAACAAGGCTTGTGAGCTTAAAAATATGGATAAAAGAAATAAAAAAGATCTAAAATGGTGAGAGACACTGTGTTCAAGGATTGGAACTCTGAATAGTAATTAGAAAAATGTCATCTTCTTAAAGATCTATAGATTTAATGCAATGTTTATCAAAATCCCAGCAAGATATTTTGTACAAATATTGAATGTAACACAGTTGAACTAACACTTGGAAGATAGTATAAGACATATAAATGTTAGCTCTTATTACTAATAGTAATAATAGTAGTTCTATACTTATGTGAAAGTTGCTAGGGTATTTCATAGACTGTAAGTTACAACCCACATAGGATTAAATGAGAGTAAGAGAGTACGAGATATAACAAAGATACCTTCTCAAAATGAGTTTATAAAACAAAATTCCAAAGCAAATGGAAAAACAACTTTTGGCAGTAAAGAAAACCAACACCATCAACAATTAGCAAATGAGTATCATGCTATGAAACTGTTTGACATTTTAACGTAGGTGTGATTTTAAAAAGATATATAAAGTTCTATTTTTGGTGTGGGAGCCCAATAACAAACCACATCTCTTGCTAGTTATAACTAAAAACTGGACACATACACAAAACCCAACTACATGAAGACTCTAAAGAAGAGATATAGCAGGAAGATTATGAAGGGAAGTAAAAAATTGGAGAAATCACCTGCAGAAAGAGGAGTTTCTGAATTTTTTTCTCTTCTATATTCTACTCCATTTTAAAATTTACTCACTACCTTACCATTTGTCACATTTTGAACAATATTCCCTAAGATTTTTTATTTTTAAATTTTATTAAATATATTGGGCTGACATTGGTTAATAAAATTATATAGGTTTTAAGTGTACAATTCTATAATACATCATCTGTATATTGCATTGTGTGTTTGCCACCCGAAGTCAAGTCGGAATTTTTTAAATTTATTTTCTCATATGGAATGAATTTGCCCCAAAGTAGGCCTAATTTTTTGAACTGCACAGTAACTAAATCTTACCAGAGAAATCAGACAAGAGAACCTTGTGGACCACAGAGTATAAGCGGAATTCTGAAGAGAAGGAAAGCAGAGAGAGAGACCCCCTAACTGTGTGTGAACCCAAATAATCTCATGATCATTCCTGGGTTATGCATGTGTAGAATAGATCCAAACTAGCATAGCAAAGGCCTAGAAAATGGAATTAACATTGAAACCACCACTTACAGCAGATAAGACAAAGATTATAGTTTAAATATGAGTTGATATCCTACTAAAACAAACAAAAGTACAATTTAAAAATATCTAGATTATGATAAGGCCCTGATTCTATACACCAGAATACTCATAATGTCCATAAGACACTCCAAAACTACAGAATATAGAAAGAACCAAGGAAATAATAATCAATTCTTAAGGGAAATAGCAATCATCAGATATCTATTCCTATATAACATAAATGTTGGAAGTATCAAAAACAACAACAAGAATATATCAAAGAAGATATTTAGAGTATGTTTTTTGAGGTAAAGGTAAACACACTTGAAGTGACTGGAAAGACCAAGTTCTCAACAGAGAATATAAGCTGTAAATAAAATATAACCAAATGGACCTCCTAAAACTGACAACTACAATATCTGAAATTTTTAAATTACTAGATGGTACAATGTTACAAGAGAGATAATAGAGGAAAGAGTCAAGAAACTTAAAAATAGATCAATACAAATATTAAGGAAGAGTGAGAAAAAATAATGAAATTTGAACAGAGCTTCAGTGATTTACGACATAATACTAAATGGTAAAACATATGTGTTGTTGGGAGTCCAAGAATGAAAGCAGAAATAAGTAATGCACAAAATGTACTTGAAGGTATAATGAGATAAATTTTCCCCAAGCTTAGTAAAAGACACATATTTATAGATTTAAGATTCCAAACAGCAAAATTCAGATAGTAACATGCCTAGACACATCATGATCAAACTGCTAAAAAGCAAAGATAAAGGTAAATTCTCAAAAGTAGCCAGAGAAAAATGGCCTATAGGAAAACAAAAATTTAAATGATTTTAGATTTTTTATCAAAAGCCATGGAGGAAGAAGACAGTAGAAAGTCTTTATCATACTGAGAGAAAAAAAAAAAAAACCTGTCAATTTCAACTTCCATTTCCAGAAAAAATACTTGTTGGGAATTAAGGCAACTTAAAGACATTCTGAGATACAGGACAATTAAGAGAATTAGAAAACTGCCCAGGAAATACTAAAGGAAGTTCTTCAAAATGAAGTGAAATGATACCAGAAGAAACTTGGATCTTCAGAAATGAAGTAATAAATATGTCAAATATGGGTAACTATACAGGACAAAATTTTCCTCTTAACTTAAAAAAAATAAATAAAAACAGAAACATTTTGATTCCATCTTTAATCTCATTGCTAACCCATTCATTACTTAAAAGCATGTTATTCAGTCTCCATGAGTTAGAGTATTTTTGTCTTTTTCCCTTGAGATTGGTTTCTAGTTTCAAGCCATTATGATCTGAGAAGATGCTTGGTATGATTTTAATTTTCCTGTATTCGTGGAGGCTTGTCTTGTGACCTACCATGTGGTCTACCATAGAGAATGTTCCAAGTGCATTTGAAAAGAATGTGTATTTTGCTTCTTTGGGGTAAAGGCTCTGTAAATATCAGTTAGGTCCATTTCCTCTAGAGTGTTGTTCAATGCCACAACATCCTTAGTGATTTTTTGTTTGGATCTGTCCATTGTTGATAGTAGGGTATTAGAATCTCCTACTATTAGTGTGTTGCTGTCTATATCCTTCTTGAAGTCCTCCAAGATTTTCCTTATATATTTCAGAGCTCCTATGTTGGGTGCATATATGTTTATCAGAGTTATTTCTTCTTTTTTTTAAGGATTTTATTCCATTATTTTAGAAAGAGGGGAAGGGAGAGAGGCAGAGAGGGAGAGAGACATCAATGGTTGCTTTTCACCTGCCTCCAGCCACAGACCTGACTGGAGACCTGGCTTGCAACCTGGTTATGTGCCCTGGCTGGGGAATTGAACCTGCGACCTTTGGGTGCGCAGGCCAGCGCCTTATCCACTGTGCTACCAGCCAGGGTATTTCTTCTTAATGGATTGTTCCCATAAGTACTATGGAATGTCCTTCTTTATCTCTTTTTATGGACTTCATTGTAAAATCTATTTTGTCTGAAATCAGTATTGCTACTCCAGCCTTTTTTTCATGTCCATTTGCATGATATATATTTTTCCATCCCTTCACTTTCAATGTGTGTCGATCTTTTGTTCTGAGGTGGGTCTCTTGAAGACAGCATATATGTGGGTCATGTTTTCTTATCCATTCAGATACCCTATGTCTTTTGATTGGCACATTTAATCCATTTACATTTAAGGTTATTATTGATTGATACTTATTTATTGCCATTTTCCCACTTCGTACCTGTGTTCCTCTTTGGCTCTCTCTGTTTCTTTCTTTTCTTTTCTTTTCTTTTTTTTTTTTTTTAAGCAGACCCTTTATCATTTCTTGCAATGCTGGTTTGGTAGAGATGAGTTCTTTTAGTCTTCTTTTGTCTGGGAAACTCCTTATTTCTCCTTCCATTTTGAATGAGAGCCTTGCTGGGTAGAGTATTCTTGATTGCAAGCCTTTGTTTCCCATTACATGGAATATTTTTTGCCATTCCTTTTGGCTTGTATTGTTTCTGTTGAATAATCATTTGATAGCCTTATTGGAGCCCCGTTATATGTTATTTGTTGTTTCTCTCTTGATTCGTTTAGGATTCTCTCTTTGTCTCAGAAACTTGCCATTTTAATTATAATGTGTCTTGGAGTTGGTCTGTTTAGGTTCATCTTTATTGGGACCCTCTGTGGGCCCAAAGGCATATGAAGGAATGCTCAACATCATGAGTCATCAGAGAGATGCAAATTGAAACCACAATAAGATACCACCTCACACCTGTCAGAATGGCAATCATCAACAAATCAACAAACAGCAAGTGTTGGTGAGGATGTGGAGAAAAGGGAACCCTGGTGCACTGCTGGTGGGAACGCAGGCTAGTGCAGCCATTATGGAAAACAGTATGGAGTTTCCTTACAAAACTAAAAATGGAACTGCCTTTTGATCCAGCAATTCCACTACTTGGACTATACCTGAGAATCCTTAAACACCAATTCATAAGAACCTACGTACCCCTATGTTCATAGCAGCACTATTTACAATAGCCAAGTGCTGGAAACAGCCTAAGTTCCCATCAGTGGATGATTGGATCAAAAGACTTTGGTACATTTACACAGTGGAATACTACACAGCAGAAAGAAAGAAGAAACTCCTAACCTTTGCAGCAACATGGATGGAACTGGAGTATTATGCTTAGTGAAATAAGCCAGTCAGTAAAAGATAAATGCCATATAATCTCACCCATTACAGGATAATAATGAACAAAACAAACAATAAGCAAAACAAAACCAGATATATGAATACAGTGAATAGGCCTTCAGTGGTCAGAGGGAAGGGGGTTGGGGGGAGGGGGGAGGAAGAGGCAAGGAAGGGGAGCAGTTTAGGCAAGAGCCTAGTATGGAGGACCCAAGGACATGGACAACATGTGGGATTGACTTTGTGGGGGAATGGGTGGGTGGGGAAGAGGACAGAGGAGAGTAAAAAGGGGATGGATATAGTACAACAACAATAAATTTTTTAAAAAGAAATATTTTAGTAGGATTTATATTTAATATAATTCTTAATATGATCTGCCTAGTCTCACTTTTTCCTACCTTCTCTCTTTCTCCTTGCTGTTTTTTAACACATGAGTCACTGGATCTTATAAGCAAGTACCTTGCTTTTAATTACTGGTTTGGACTTGCTTTTCAGACTCTGCTTGGCTTTTTCCCTCCTACTGCCACTACCTCAATTAAAGTTTCTTTTTTCCTCCTGCAACACATGCTCGGCTCTGTCAGTTTGGCTTAATTATGATTCTTTATTTAAAATTCTTCAATACTTCTTCTTGATCAATATAATTAAGCCCAAATATTATAGCAAAACAACCAAGTCCTTTCACAATCTTACCCAAATCCCTTCTCCCTGCTATTCTTTTGCTCAGCTACAGGTAGCTCACCAAATTTTCCAATTGTGTTTCAGCTCAGTTTGCATTCTAACATACAGGTTTACTGTTTCCGCAGCCTAAAACCCTTCTTATTCTTATACTTTTTAAAGCGCTCAACTAAAATATAATTTCCTCATGGGTCTCTTTCTGAACATCCCCCAGAGTTAATCATCCATGCTATTTTTTCTCTTCCTCAGTGTTATTAAGAATAGCGACCATGTTTTGAGAGCTTACTTTGTGCCAAGTACAGTGCCCAGGTATTTATGTATGGTAATTCATTTTGTCCTGAAAATAATCCTGTTAACAGAGATGAGTATTATTATAAGCATTTTTCTATTGTAATAATAAGAGTAATAGATTTATCAATAATAATATAGCCAGTTAGTATATTCTTCTGCTATTGCACACACACACAAAAAAACAATTATAATGCTTTGAGATGTCTCATAAATATCAAATGGAAATTTGGTTAGATTCTCTAAAGTTTACTTTCCTCTTAATAAAAATTAAGTTTAATTAAGATTAATATACCATTACATATTTATACTTACTATATAAATACTGTTTAGTAAAATATATCATGCTGATATATGTGTTTAACATAAATGATACTGTTCTATAAGCTGCTTTTTCTATTCAACAATATATTCTGAAGGTCTGTTCATTCTACACCTGTATTCATTTATTTGAGCTACTGAATAAATAGACACCCATTCTCTTATTATTGGATACTTAAGTTATTTCCATTTTTCACTGTTACAGACATTGCTGCAGTAAACATCCTTGTAGATCCTTCTGTGAGCCCATAAGCAAGTACATCTCCAGGGTATATGCTAAGAAGTGAAATTGCTGAGTCATGAAGTATGCACATTTTAAATTTTAATAGATACTGTACTATCAAACTGCCCTTTGATGCAGTTGATCCAATTTATACCATCATCTGCCTCATAGCTCTGCTTTGAGGATCAAACAATAATTCACATGTAGCTCTCAATTAAAAGATGTAATTTTGTTTTATCCATTTCCACTTTCTGTTATCAATGTTCAGATATTTACAAAGAATGAAAGGTAATATTATTTTAAAATTACATTTCCCTAATTGAACTCTTTTTCCCACTAATACTTCTACTTATACTCCTGTTTCTCTAAATCTAGTATTAACCTAGATTCTTAATTTTTCTATAATGTTTCTGTTTCCATGTTAATTTACAGAATATTTTTGTATATTCTTGATACTAATGATTTGTCTTTATATTTATAGCAAATATTTTTAGCCAGCCCATATCTTGCCTTTCAACTTTGTTGATGGTGTATTTTCCTACACAGGTTTTAATTTTTACATACGTCAATGTAATAAACTTTTCCTTTCAGGTTTGTACTTTTTGTATTTTATTAAGAAGGTGTTCCCAACTCAAGGTCATAACAACACGTTAGCAAGCAGTGAAGCTTCTGTGGATTTCCATCCGTTTTCCTTTCTTAAAGGTACTCAAATTTGGATCCATAATCTTATTAGGTAAGTGGTAACCTAATCATTGAAACTTATGAAAGTTTTTATCTACATTTTCTTTGAAAAATTAAATGTATTCTTAGACACACACACAAGCACAAACAATCCTGGTGAAATGTTAATTAATCAATGGATTGTATCAATTTTAACATGCTGGTTGTAATATTGTACTATGATTTTGCTAGACATTATAATCAAGGGAAAAGGTATACAAGATGTTTCAGTATTATTTTTATAATTGCTTGTGAATCTACAATTATCTCAAAATAAAAATGTTACTAAAGTCTTTCAAAGACAGACTATTGTAAATTACTTTATTTTGAAGACAATCCCAGAAAAGAAGTTACTAAAATATCTTAGCAATGACAGTATCTCCCAAGTAATCATGTGAATTTTTAAATCATATGGATTTTAAATGGCACCACTTAGAAGAAGAAAACTGTAATATATTAAAATGAATATCCTGGCCTTATTTTTCCAAGAAGCTTATTTTCTTTCCTGGCAAATTTCATAGATTACTTACATTTTTTTATAGAGCATTTTATCAAACTCTTCACACTTAATCTCTTTCACATCTGACAGAAACCTCTGAAATAGGTATTACTCTCTTTTTCTTATTTGAGGAAACTACGTCTCAGAGAGGTTAAATAACTAACTTGAGGCACACAGAGATGGTCAGAAGTAATTTGGTTCTTCATTCTTTTTATCTTGGTTACACTTTTGTTGACCATCTTGCTTTCCATTTCTAAGGTGAAAGCAATTGTCTTGTTTCATTTCTCACTTATAAAATCTTACTCTCCTTTCTCTTTTTTTCTCAGGCTATTCCAGTGGGAAGCTGTAAGGTGAATTACCTTTTTTTCCTTCTCATCAATGCTATATGTAGGCCCAAAAGCAATTATGAGAGATGCAATTTTGAAATTAACTAAGCAGACTGAAATTATGAAGAGAAGAATAAAATTGATTACTCATTTAAACATTCCCTCTGGAGACACTACAACTGATGGGTTTCTATCATCCCTTTCTCTAATACTTCCCTCTTTCTTGGCACAAGGATTTCATTAACTTCAAAGGATTCTCTGGGCATTAAAGAGATGAAGGAACATGTAATGGAGATAAATAGAACATAATGTACTTAAGTTACAAGACAATTCTTCCAGGTCATGAGGTCTTCAGACTTTTATGTTAGTGTATCTTCAAAAAGTTTTATTAAACTAAATACTATTTCACACATTTTCAACTTTATGTTTAAACTTTTTATAATGTTAACTATGTGCAAAGAATATATTTTACATTTTGTCATTTTTAAACAAATGATTGCATCACTCTTAAAGGTACGAAATGGAAGTTATTACTATACTGCCACTTACTATCATGTATTTTTTTAATTATGTGAATAAGCTCTTTAATTTTCATAAACTTTACACTATTTCTTTTCTTCTTTCATTACAATTATTGTGAGAAAAGTGATCAAAGACAACAAATACATTACAGGGTTTGGTAAATATTTATAACACATAAAAGTATAATCAATAAAAATACACTTCTTAAGAGGCAGATAATATTGTTTTCACAAAATCTGCTTATGTGTCCATGAAAAATGGCACTTATTCTTAGAATGAAATAGGATGTGACATAAATTCACTTCCTCTATTCTATTTATATATTAAGAAAACTGCCACTTAAATAAGAGAATAGAATTAGGAGGAGCTTTGTTATAAAACTGCCATCTGATTCTAAGAACTCCTAAGTTATATTACAAAATTTATATAGTGATCTATCATAAAAAATTAGTGTTATTTATCTGGTAATTGGTTTAGGTGTTCCTTCACTTTTATTGATAACAAGAACATGGAAACTCCTGGATTATAAAGGATATTGTTGCCCAGTCTTATTCAGCCCTGGCTGGTGGCACAGTAGATAAGGAGCTGGCCTTCGAACCCAAAGGTCCCTGGTTCAATTCCCAGCCAAGGTACATAACCAGGTTGCAAGCCAGGTCTCCAGCCAGATCCACAGCTAGAGACAAGTGAAAGGCAACCATACATTGATGTCTCTCTTCCTCTCTGCCTCTCTCCCTTCCTGTCTCTCTAAAAATAATAAATAAATAAATCTTTTAAAAATATTTTTAAAATGAAAGGTATTCACTTTCACAACACTATTATGAATTCTTTAAAGTATCCTTTGGTTGGCACTCTGGAGTATGTTAAACCCCAGAGCAATGACACATAATAAGTAAGATTCAGTATGAGGGTCTTTCTTCTGTGAAAAGGGAAAGAGTTATTGCAAAAGGGGAGATGGAGAATGGGGATCAGCCTCAATTACATGTTTTCTCTAAGCAGACCATTTTTAGGAGAGTTTAGTGAAGTTGAGAATCAAGAAATTAATCCCCTAAAACTTTGCAGGAATATTCAGTACCTCCCTTCAGCCACAGCACACATACATATATTTTAAGAACAATGCTCAAAGTCATTATTGCCCAAAACTTTGGGGAAATTTTGCAATGCAGCATAATGGGGACTACCTTGGTTCAAATCCTGGCACATTCACTGTTTGATTTTTAGGCACATTATTAACTTTTTATGCTTCTATTTCTTCACTTGTAAAATGGAGATAAAAATGGCACACACCTCACAAGACTATGGCAAAGAGTAACTGAATTAATATGTGTAAACAGCTCAGAATAATGTTCACTACCATATCATCATTATTACCATCATTATTATCACCATCCTAGAAATGACTGGAGATCAGGGAAGAAGAAAGAATGGTAGGTGAGAGTGTGTATTTGTATATGCATATGTGTACTGATATATAGATGATATCAGAATTTAGAAATAATTAGAATAGTGCCATTATTTAAATGCAAGTTCCTTGAAGGTAGCTTATACTTACTGTCCCTGTAACTCAACCTCACGTTGTCCTCCTTTTGATTTTCTAGCACATTGCTGTAGTCATAATAAGCTTCTAGTAAATATTCAATAAGTAGAAACAGAGTGAAGATACAATGCTGCAATGCTGGTAAATTAAGTCATGAGTTATAAACAAATTGTTAAAAGCAGTGCAAGTCTGCATTGAGAGTCCTGGGAGACCTGTGTTTTCTCCTAAAACTGATTTTCGGGATCTTGTGCCACTCTACCCCATTTACACTTGCTAATTCCATTGTTCTGACACAAAGCTGGCTGCTTAATTTGAGCACAAAATAAAAATACAGGACTCCCTACTCAAAATACAGGAAAAATGCCTATACTAAAAGGTAAAGCTTTTTCCTTCCTTCTGCAGTTTCCCTCTCAACTTGCCATGATGTTTTTTAATGAGCCATTTGATGTCCTACTGAGTGAAGAAAAATAAAAATTTTTGATTATTAGCAGTTTTATATTGTGCAACGTTTATATTATGCAATGCTAGTTTTAAACGCAAATATAAGAGCAATTAACTCATATATAGAATCATTGAAATCATGCAATTTGTACTTCATAGCATATATATATATATATATATATATATATATATATTCCTTTATTATCAGAACAGTGGAAAGAAAAGTAACTATTGGTTGCCCCATTTTTACCTGTCCTTCTATGTCATCATTTTCAGCATAAGAAAAATGAGAGCAGGGTAGGATTGGTAAAGTTCCTCAGTTATTTATATAGGATGGAGAAAAAACAGGTTCACAGTTGTTTGTATGGAAAATAATGCAATAATTAATAAATAATAATACACAAATAAACTGTGTTTCAGGTACTCATAACTATAAATGTACTTTTGCCCCACCCTATATTTCTTATAATGCTATTGCCTTTTTTATTAAATTTATTGGGGTAACATTGGTTAATAACATTATATAATTTCCAGGTATACAACATTATAATAATATCCATATACTCTACTGCATACTTACTATCTAAAGCATAGGTTTTGTTCATTATCGTGTACTTGACTCCACTTTATCCGCTTTACCCTCCCCTGCCCACTTCTTTCAGCATTCAAAGACAATTCTAATTCAAACAGAAAATATGCCTTTTGTGATTATCAGTCATAGTGACACAGAGAGATCTGATTAAGATCACTGGGGTGAAATAGGTGGGACTGTAGGGGGGCGGTTTCCCAGTCAATGGAAAGCATTCTAGGACAGGATTGGCTGAGAAGCTGATACCTGAAGAGCCAATGGAAATAAAAAGAGGGCTGGCTTTTTGGCTCATGAGTTTTTCTGGCTCCTGAACTTTTCTGGCTCCTGAGCTGTCTCTCTCTCAGGCTCTTCTTCCTTGAGGATGCCTGGCTGATGGTGCTGCCACTGCCTGCATTTCCCAGTAAATGGTATTTGGTATGGCAAGGAACTCCAGGCATAGCCTAGGATCGGGCTGACCCAGCAGAGGGTGGCAGGTTTATTCTTTGGGTGTTCTAGAAGGAACGGTCTCTGAGGTAGGAGCCTGCCATTCTTCCAAAATTGTGTAGCTTTTGTATTTTATGTTGTTTTAGTTAGCAAGCTAACCCTACAGAAACATGGAAATGATAGAAAAACTAAGGTGTTGAGTTTAGACTTAATTGATAGGCTTAAGTAACTGCTTTTGATTAAAGACTATTCTCCTTTATCACCAAACCTTTGCTTCTAGAATTTTGCCTAGAAAGTAGCAGCAGGCAGCAGGATCCTAATTGCTGTTCAGTAACAACAGAGGTAATCTACTTACCTTTTGCTTACTTTTAGTCTCTTTGAACTCCCTCACAGAATTAGGGCCACTAGAATTCTATGCTCATGGAATATCTCAAACACTATTCATGAATGGGGACATAAGGAATGACAATCCCACAGATTGTTGGGTGCTTCTCCTCTGCTTACCGGCATGCTCTATTGTCCCATCAGACTTCACCATGATAAAAGATAAAAGATAAAATTATTAAAAATATCAATATAGCAACTTCAGAGCATTAAACCTAGTGCAAGGCCGTTCTCGTTCTGATCATGGGACCTTATGTGATTGCAATTGTCATACATGCATAAAGCTGTATGACAGCTGTATCACCATCTTTTTCATAGGTATAAATGCTAATGCTCACTGCTTTCACAGTTAACTAAAAAGAACTTTCTCACTAGGTTTTTCATTGCCAATGTGAGTCCATCTCTAAGCTGCAAAATTTGGCACCAGTAGAGATCCTTTGTTGAAACATTGTCTTGGTGCTTTAAATTACACGGAGACTTACCTTGGCTATGAATGTGTGATGAATATGGATATATCTCCAAGATCTCCCTTCAAGGAAGGGTTTGTTGCCCCAGCTCTCAGCTCCTTCAAGGTCTGCCTGACAGAGGATTGCCTGAGCAGGGTCTGCTGCAGAGAACCACTTTTCCACAGTTTATACCCCTTATGGGTTAGTCCACAGTCAATGGCTGGTCACAATTAAAACATAAAGACCCAGGCAGTTTGGTCTAATGAGTCAGAAAAAATATTACATGAGAGGAACCGCACAAGTCATGCTTATACAAGTCATGTTTATCTGAAATTCCAATCTAACTGGGTATCCTGCATTTTTAGTTGTTAAATTTGGCAATCCTAGATGGGGAACAACTCTGACAGGCCCTATGGTCTCCAGAGCCCAGTCTGGTTCCCCTAGGCTTTGTCAGGCCTGCTTTGCTGTTCATTTTCTCCCTCTGCCTAATCCTGCTTCTTTCCCTTTTCAAACAAGTAACGCCCATGCCAAATTCTAAGTTAAAGTCCACTTTCAGAGAATCTAATGTGCATCAACATTGATATTTAAACCCTGGTAAAGGTATCTGGTAATCTCTTAAGAAGGTAGCACTGTTAAATTTGAGCACAAACCCAGGACCATTCATCATCTACTAGTGCCTAACAGCTCCTGGGACAGACATTGAAGCTGAAAAGACCCAGAAGAAAGCTTCAAAACAAAAATAAGTTTTCACAATTAGATTTTATGACATTCACATCACTATGAATACATATTTTCATGTAATTGGGCAGAATGGGTCTGGCTGCTTGTCATGATGTGTATGCACATACTACAAAGAATTGTGAGGAAGGAAATGGATTTTTGTTAGCAGGAAACCCTATCTGAGAGGACTGGAAACAATCTTCTGAGCCAACCTCATTTGCAAAGCCCTGTAAACCAGCCACCCCCAGGAAGAATAAAGTTCAAAACCAACCCACATAAATAGGATATCTTGCTGCACTGTGCTCTTCTTCCCTTCCTCCCTCCACCTCTCTCTCTCTCTCTCTCTCTCTCTCATTCTCTCTCATTCTCTCTCACTCTTTCACTGTGAGATCACTCCAGACAGTCCTGCAAGGGAATCTCTATTCACCATGTGCCTCTGTGTGCAGCTCTCCAAGCATAAGAGTGGATGAGAGTGGAAACAGTTCAGGACCCACCTACTATGCTACACTGGGCTATAGCATTTAAGGCACACATCCCAGTGTGGAACCCTGCCTCCAGAGAGCTGGCTTCAAACCATGTGAGGCCTAAGCCCTGAATGGTCCCAGAACCTGCTGCTCACATCAGCATATCAGCAGCAACAGCAGAAACTGCCATTTCCAGGCTCCCGCTGGAAGAATGCACATGTGATGGGCAGTCCTGCTCCCTCCACCCCTGCACTAGAACTCTTACCAACAGGCCTGTGCTGGCATGGGTCACACATGAGCAGCAACTGCCATGGCCTCCTGTGTGTGTAAGGGGCACAGGGTCTGTCAGACCCACACTGGAGGTGTGGGCAGTGGCGCAGAAATGGCCCCAGCGGCCTCGCATCTTGGGGAAGAGCATGGGGTCTGCCAGGCCTGCATTGGAGGCCTGGTCTGCAGGCGGCTGCAGCTGCAGGTTCTTGTGTGTAGTAGTGGTGTGGGACCTATAACCAGACCATGCTCCCCAAGCCCACCAGCCTGAGCCCACTTGTCCCCTACCCTCTTATGGGAGCCTGCTGTACTGTAGGCTGGCCCTAATTGCCCAGGGAGGGCCCCCAGGAATGCTCCCAGACCACTGAGTCCCCAAAGACCAAGGTCCAAGAACTCTAGTCCCAGTGGCCTGGAAAGAAGGGAGGATCCAAGAGAGTGGTGGTTCTGCAGGCTCTCCTTTTAAAAGCTCCTTCGGAATCCCGGGCACTAACAGCTTGCTCACCCTGGTTGCCAGGGCGATATTCTGCTGCTTTAGCAGCTACAGTACAGCTGCCTCTCCTGCACCATCCCTAGTGCCTCCCATCCCCTCCCCCATTTCCGGTTGGGGTGTACTTCCTATTACAATCATATACATCCATTTAAATATATATATAAAAAGAGGATGCTTAAATAAAGCAATTAGCTTAAAGCAATTGATGGATGTACTTTTTCTGGTTTGATTTTTTATCAAGTAGAAAGTATAAATAAATGAAGATACAATATGTTTAAAAAACAAATATAAACTATTAAATTTATATTTGTTTTTTGTTATGAATCAATAAGTGATAGTGACTAAGAATGTGACTTCTGCAATTAGAGATGAATACATATCCCAACTTTGCCACTGACCAGCAGCAAGACTTACAGCAAATTATAACTTTCCTGAGTTTCATTGTACTTATTTGCAAAATGATGCTGCTAATCATATTTACTCTGGAATGGCTGTCATGAGGTTTAAAAGAAAGCATGTAGAACACTTAGCTTGGGGCTTTTCCATAATATCTTTATTAATATTACTCTTTATTGTTAAAAGAAAAAAATTTTTCTTAGGGCCAGGTTAATGATAAGCAAACACCATGGCGGGGCCAGGTATATTTTCTTGGTTAGATTAATATTGTATTTATCCCTTTTAATTTACAGAGGTCTTATCCTATTAATGTGAATTCTCACCACTTGTAAAAATGCCCATGTACATATTTCATAGAAAAAGGTTATTAATATTACAATAGTTATTAATATAGTGGCAATAGTTCAGGTTGTTTTTATTTTCCCCCATTATAACTGTAGAAACATTTATTAAAGATAGAATGTTAGTCTATCCAAGAAAATAAATCCAATCCAAATGCTTAATGCCTAATAGCAACCATGTAGTAAACTTGATTCTTCTTTTTCTTTAAAGCAAGGACACACTTAATTTTCACATTTTAATATTTTTCCTTGCTATACATACACATTGTGAAAGGATTTCACCTATCAAGTTAATTAACATATTCATCTCTTTACATATTTACTTTTATTTGGTGAGAACATTTAAGTTCTAGTATCTTAGTAAATTGTACAATACAGTGTTATTAGCTATAGTAACCATGTTATACATTAGATATTCAGAGCTTATTCATCTTAACAGAATGTTTGAACTCTTTTGCCAGCCTCTTCCTATTTCTCCCATTCCCCAGCCCTTGACAACCACCATTCTACTCTGGATGTATTTTTTTTTTAATTTCATTTATAAGTGATGCCATACAGTATTTGTCTTTTCTCTGTCTGGTTTATGCCCTACTGTTTCATCCACATTGTTGCAAATTACAGTATTTCCTTTCTTCATCCATTTGCTTACAGACATTTAGGTTGTTTTCATCTCTGGTCATTAAAAATAGCCCTGGCTGGTGACCCAATAGATAGGGGCCAGCCTGTGAACCTGGGGGTCACTGGTTCAATTCCCTGTCAGGGCACATGTCCAGGTTGCAGGCCAGGTCCACGGCAGAGGGCAGGTGAAAGGCAGCCGTGAGTTGATGTTCTTCTTCATCCCTCCCTACCCTTCTACCTAAAAATAATGAATAAAATATTTTTGTAAATATAAATAAATAAAAATAGTGCTGCAATGAGTTTTGGAATAGTTATTTTATCAAGATAATGATTTGTTTCTTTTGGATTGATACCCAGAAGTAGGATTGCTAGATCATATGGTAGTGTTAGTGCTATTTTTCATTTCTGTAGTCAATATTTTTTTAATTTAATTTTATTGTTATTGTATTACATCCATCCCCTTTTTGTTCCCCTCTGTCCTACTCCTCATCCACCCACTCCCCCACAAAGTCAATTCCACATGTTGTCCATGTCCATGGTTCCTCCATACTAGGTTCTTGTCTAAACTGCTCCCCTTCTTTGTTTCTTCCTCCCCCCTCCCCCAACTCCCTTTCCCCCTATATGCTGAAGACCTATTCACTGTATTCATATATCTGGCTCTGTTTTGTTTGTTGTTTGTCTTGTCCTGTAAAGGATGAGATCATATGATATTTGTCCTTCACTGACTGGCTTATTTCACTAAGCGTAATACTCTCCAGTTCCATCCTTGTTGTTGTAAAGGTGAGGAGTTCCTTCTTTATTTCTGCTGTATAGTATTCCATTGCAGAACCATACCAAAGTTTTTGATCCAATCATCCACTGATGGGCACTTAGGCTGTTTCCAGCACTTGGCTATTGTAAATAGTGCTGCTATGAATATAGGGGTACATAGGTTTTTATGAATTGGTGTTTCAGGATTCTTCAGGTATAGTCTTAGCAATGAAATTGCTGGATCAACAGGCAGTTCCTTTTTGGTTTCTTAAGGAAACTCCATATTATTTTCCATAGTGGCTATGTCAGCCTGCATTCCCACCAATAGTACACCAGGGTTCCCTTTTCCCCACATCCTCCCCAACACTTCTTGTTTGTTGATTTGTTGATGATTGCCATTGTGACAGGTGTGAGGTGGTATCTTAATGCAGTTTTAATTTGCATCTCTCTGATGACTAGCGATGTTGAGCATTCTTTCATATGCCTCTGGGCCCTTTGTATAGCTTCTTCAGTGAGTTGTCTGTTCAGGTCTTTTGCCCATTTCTTAATTGGGCTGTCTGTCTCCCTGGTGTTGAGTTGCATTAGTTCTTTATATATTTTGCAGATCAAACTCTTCTCTGAGGTATCATTGGCAATTATGTTTTCCCATACAATTTGTTCCTTATGAATTTTGCTGGTATTTTCTTTAGCTGAACAGAAACTTTTCAATTTGATATAGTCCTATTTGTTTATTTGCTCTTTGATTCCCTTTCCCTGTGGTGAAGTATCAGTACACATATTTTGTTGTATGATATCAAAAATTTTACTGCCTATATTTTTCTCCAGGATCTTTATAGTGGCAATGCTTATGTATAAATTCTTTATCCATCTTGAGTTTATTCTGGTGTATGGTGCAAGTTGGTGGTCCACTTTTATCTTTTTCGCATGTTGCTGTCCAGTTTTCCCAACACCATTTGTTAAAGAGATTGTTTCTACTCCATTTGATGTTCCTTCCCCCTTTGTCAAATATTAATTGACCATAGAGTACTGGGTTAATTTCTGGGCTCTCTATTCTGTTCCATTGATCTCTAGGTCTATTCTTATGCCAGAACCAGATAGTTTTGATGACAGTAGCCTTGTAGTATAGTTTAATGTCCGGTATTATGATTCCTCCTACCTTGTTCTTCTTTCTCAAGATTGCTGTGGCTATTGGTGGGCATTTTTGGCTCCATGTAAATTTTTGAAGTATTTTTCTATTTGTGTGAAGTCTGTCATTGGTATTTTAATTGGGATTGCATTGAATCTATAGATTGCTTTGGGTAGTATGGACATTTTAATGGTGTTATTCCCATCCATGAACATGGTATATGCTTCCATTTATTTGTGTCTTCCTTAAATTCTTTCTTCATTGTTCTGTAGTTTTCTGAGTACAGGTCTTTTACCTCCTGAGTTAAGTTTATGCCTAGGTACTTTATTTTTCTTGTAGCTATGGTAAATGGGATTTGTTTTCTAGCTTCTATTTCTGATGTTCATTATTGGTATACAAAAATGCTTTTGATTTCTGGATATTGACTTTATATACAGCTATTTTGCTAAATTTGCTTATTAGGTCGAGTAAGTTTTTGATGGAGCCTATTGTGTTTTGTATATACACTATCATATCATCTGCAAATAATGACAGTTTGAATTCCTCATTTCCGATCTGGATAACTTTGATTCCTTTTCCTTCTCTGATAACTGTGGCTAGAACTTCCAAGAAAATGTAGAACAGAAGTGGAAAAAGTGGACAGCCTTGTCTTCTTGTTCCTGATCTTAAGGGCATAGTTTTTAGTTTTTGTCCATTAAGTATGATGTTGGCTTCAGGTTTCTCATAGATGGCCTTTATGATGTTGAGGTATGCTCCCTCTATTCCCATTTCGCTGAGGGTTTTTATCATAAATGGTTGCTGCACTTTATCAAATGTTTTTTCAGTATCTATTGGTATGATTATATGGTTTTTGTCTTTCAATTTGTTGATGTGGTGTATTACATTTATTGATTTATGAATGTTATACCATCCTTGCATCCCCAGGATGAAACCCACTTGATCATGGTGTATGATCTTTTGAATGTATTGCCGGATCCAGATGGATAATGTTTTGTTGAGAATCTTAGCATCTATGTTCATCAGAGATATTGGCCTGTAGTTTTCATTCTTAGTTGTATGTGTCTTGGTTTTGGGATTAGAATAACATTGGCCTCATAGAAAGAGTTTGGGAGTCTTCCCTCTTCCTGAATTTTTTGGTATAGTTTGAGGAGGATAGGAGTTAGTTCTTCTTTAAATGTTTGGTAAACTTCACCTGTGTATCCATCTGGTCCAGGTCTTTTGTGCTTTGGGAGATTTTGGATTACTTCTTTAATTTCACTAGTTGTTATTGGCCTATTCAGGGTTTCTGCTTCTTCTGAGTTCAGTTTTGGTAGATTACACATTTCCAGAAATGTGTCCATTTCATCCTGGTTGTCCTATTTTTGTGTCATATAGTTGTTTGTAGTAATTTCTTACAATCTTTCATATTTCTGAGGTATCAGTTGTGATTTCCCCTCTTTCAGTTCTGAGTCTGTTTATTTGGGTCCTCTCTCTCTTTTTGTTGATGAGTCTTGATAAAGGCTTGCCAATTTTGTTTATTTTTTCAAAGAACCAGCTCCTGGACCTGTTGATTCTTCGAATTGTAGTTTGAATCTCTGCGTTATTTAGTTCTGCTCTGATCTTGATGATTTCCTTCCTTCTACTTGCTCTGGGCTTTGTTTGTTGTTGCTCCTCTAGTTCTTGTAGCTTTGTGGTTAGGTCGTTTTTATAAACTTCTTGTAACCTTTTTTGGAAGGCCTGTATTGCTATAAATTTCCCCGAGAACTGCCTTTGCTGTATCCCATAGGTTTTGAGCTGTTGTGTGTTCATTGTCATTTGTTTCCAGGAACTTTTTGATTTCATCTTTGATCTCATTGTTGACCCCTTAATTGCTTTTAACATGTTATTCAGTCTCCATGAGTTAGAGGATTTTTTATCTTTTCCCTTGAATTTGGTTTCTAGTTTCAAGCCATTGTGATCTTATTTCAATTTTCCTGTATTTGTGGAGGCTTGTCTTGTGACCTACCATGTGTTCTATCTTGGAGAATGATCCATGTGCATTTGAAAAGAATGTGTATTTTGCTTCTTTGGGGTAAAAGACTCTATATACATCAGTTAGGTCCATTTCCTCTAGAGTGTTGTTCAATGCCACGACACCTTTGGGGATGTTTTGTTGGGATGATCTGTCCATTATTGATAGTGGGGTATTAAAATCCCCTACTATTAGTGTGTTGCTGTTTATGTCTTTCTTGAAGTCTTCCAAGATTTTCCTTATATATTTTGGAGCTCCTATGTTGGGTGCATATATGTTTATCAGAGTTACTTCTTCTTGATGAATTGTTCCCTTAAGTATTATGAAATGTCCATCTTTGTCCCTTTTTATGGTCTTCATTGTAAAATCTATTTTATCTGAAATCAGTGTTGCTACTCCATCTTTTTTTTTCATGTACATTTGCTTGATATATAGTTTTCCATCCCTTCACTCTCAATCTGTGTCAATCTTTTGTTCTGAGGTGGGTCTCTTGAAGACAGCATATATGTGGGTCATGTTGTCTTATCCATTCGGCTACCCTATGTCTTTTGATTGGTGCATTTAATCCATTTACATTTAAGGTTATTATTGATTGATACTTATTCATTGCCATTTT
>PVIW01003676.1:0-159018 GCA_004026585.1 Noctilio leporinus
TCAAGGAGCTTGAAGTGCTGTTGATGTGCAACAAATCTTACTGTGCTGAGATTGCTCACAACGTCTCCTCAAAGAACCGCAAAGCCATCGTGGAAAGAGCAGCCCAGCTGGCCATCAGAGTCACCAATCCCAATGCCAGGCTGCGCAGCGAAGAAAATGAATAGACAGATTGTGTACACATTGTATTTGTGTTAATAAAGCCATAAAATTCCAAAAAAAAAAAATCCTCTTAAACAATAAGCTTGGGGAACTATAGAATTGGACCAGCAGATTTTGCTTCCAAACCTCTAATTGGTTTTCCAAGCCCACCTTCCACTGTTTCCTGAGGTGGTTTGCCCTCCAGAGCCACACAGGTTTATTTTTGATGTCCAGGCTTGTTGCTTTTAATCACTTGCTTTCAGCTTCTTTCTCACTCCCATTTTAGTTCTTATTGTTTTAGTCCCCACTTACTCAAGAATTATTTACTGAGCACCCAGTATATTCCAAGAAAGCTTTCCAGTGCAGTATTGGTAACAGCAATTAAAGAATGCCTTCCTTACATGAAATACAGAGATGACTGACATAGGTCCCTTTTATAGAAATCCTTAGGGTAAGAACATATTACATTTCAGACCATCTCTAGGGGGCTTTGGAGATGGATTCTTCTCATTCTTCATGGTCTGTGCAAGAAAGACAAACTATTTGAAGACAGAAATTTTAATAGAACTTGACCATTAGCCAAAAGGTGAAATTTGCTATTATAGGAAGAGGGTCCTGAATCCTATCCTAAGATAGTTGCTGGGTACCCAAGCACAGAGAATGTGAAGCAGATTCAAAGTGCGAAGCTCACACTATGGGTAAGTCTTCTATAGCATTAGAAGGAAAGCTTAAAAACCCCTAAGCAACCCTGTGTTTCCTGTGCTCCCAATCCCTCCTCCATGCCAGCCAGACTCATGCTAACCTTTCTGTTTTAGTAGCTACTTTTCCAGTCCATGAAATCAAAACCTTTGCCATTGCTTTCTCTATTGGTAACCTTTAAAAGATAACTTGGGCTTCTTGGTGTCAGTCTCTAAAGAAACCAACTCTTAAAATGTGATATCATCTATTAAATTAGAAAAGGAAAAGTAATTAGAACTGCAGTGAGATTAGAGTGGTTCTCAAATGTTTCTAGCCTTAAGTGAGGATGTGGGTATTTAGCTTATTAGCTTCTTCAATAATCTATGCCATAATTTTCATTAAACATATTTTTCCAGAAAATGCTAGTATTTTGCCTCTAATAACTATTTCCTATGTATATGAGTTTTATGAAATGTTACCTTTGAACTACCATAGCCTTGGCTAATTTTCGTGCTTCCTTTTGGTAGAAAATTTGGAGATCACGAAACAATTAATAGTTACTACTCCCTGAGTGCTTCCTCTGTGCCAGGCACTGTTAACTATTTTAAGCACAATATTGTGGTTAGTCCTCAGAGCACCCATTCGAGGAATATTGTATTATTTCCAAAATACATTTTTTAAAAACTGTGTTTTCCAAAATATATAGATTTTTTAAAAGCGCATTTTCAGAGAGTCATTTGCTCAGAGTCAGGGCAGAATGGGAAAGCTCTGGGCTTGGACCAGGTCTGTTTGCCATCAATACTCTTTATAGAGTGAAATCTTGCATATTAAAACACTTAAATGGGTTTATATGTTTAGAATTGCTGGAATTCTTTATAAAACATATTCATGGCACTGAAGTTCACTAGCATCTCATCTTTCAAATAAGCCACAGAATTATTGATCTGACACAGTGAAAGAGTTAGTCAAAGCTGGTGGGCCAGCTGGCACCTAAAAAAACTAAGCCTGAAAAGGCTACATATTCCAACTGTATGACATTCTGGAAAAGGCAAAACTATGGAGACAGCAAAGAGATCAGTGGTTGCCAGGGACTTGGAGGGACAGAGGCATGACTAGGTGGGACACAGGATTTTTAGGACAGTGACACTGTTCTCTGTGATACGGTTACTAATGGATATATGTCATTTCACATATGCCAAAACAAAACCCATAGAATAAAACAGCAAGAGTGAGCCCTAATATAGACTAGGGGCTTCAGTCAATATTGGCTCATCAGTTGTAATAAATATATCACCTTAATCCAAGGTGTTAATTATAGGGGAAACTGGGAAGTAGAAGTGGAGAGTATATATGGGAAATATCTGTACTCTTCCCTTAAGTTTTCTGTAAGCCTAAAACTGCTCCCAAAAAGGCCATTTATTTATTTATTTAAAATATTTTATTCATTATTTTTAGAGAGGGGGGAAGGGGAGACGAAGAAAGTGAGAGAAACATCCATGTATGGTTGCCTTTCACCTGCCTCTCAGAAAGGCCTTTTTCAAAAAGCTAATGCTCCAGGCCTTCCCTCTAATTGCAGGGCTTTCTTTGCTTTGAAAATGATTGACCCCAGGTCCTAAAGTCACATTTAAAATTTCACTGTCCTTCATCTACCCCTGATCTTCTGCTATCTCTGTGGATGACCTTTTCCGTATCTCTTTTCCCCCCAGCTGCCAGATTGCTCGCTGCTTACATTTGGTCTGCCCACTCCCAGCCTGCCCTGCACCCTGCCAACCTATTAATCTTCCTGAAACGTAGCCTCAATTGTAGGCTCCTGGCTGAAAACCTTTGTCTGTGTCCCTCTCCCCGCTCAATTTCTCTGTCATCTGCATCGGGAGGCCTGGACTCCATGAAATCTTATTAGAAGCAATTGTTTCTTGAAGTCAGAAATGATCTCTATCAACACTTTTCTGACATTCGTGCGAACGGTCTTCATTACATACTGTGTTGCACTGTACTTGCCTCTCCCCTCCCCACCCGACGGGACTATATTATTTGATGGTAAAGACTGTATTTTCCCTCCACCATTGTGTTCGAGTCACTGGAGTGCCTTGAATACAGTAGGCCCTCCAAGAATGCATTCAGCTGAATTCAATGTGTCTGTGTTCCCAGTCTCTTTATCCAGGGCTCTGCTGTTAGGTGACTTGAAAGAGAAACTCATTGCCCATGTGACAGGCATGGTGAGACACAGAACAATAGTTGAGATGTTTCTGACATTAGAGTGTTGTAATTTATGGGTGTTTGATTGCTGGCACATTTATTTGGGGTCTGTAACCACTACTTTCGCTATCCCTTAAACTCGGTTTTAAATTAAGAGTTTAGATCAGCATTAACAATTTTTAGCAAGTACATTTTGAGCCAAACATCTATCCACATGCCTTTCTGAAACAAATCCTTGTTGCATAATAAATGGTTCCTTTGCTATATTTCTTTTTTTATATATATATTTCTTATTATAAGGTTGAAAGTGATATATAAATGATGCTGTTGCATTGGTAAGTGTTTACATTCTTTGAAGGTTGAGGAATCTTGTGACTCTTTTTCAGAAGTAATTCTTCTGAAAATTTTTTTTTACTTTTTGTGGCTTAATTCCAGTAAAAGATGTTCAACTGAATGAAAATGAATTGCATCTATCTCCTAGGTCTTTATCATTATCTAAAGTAAAAGGTGAAGTGAGAGAAATATTTAGTAGCCCAATTGTTCCTTCAACATTTAAGAGTTCAGCTGGAAGAAAAATAGTTGACTGGAAAAACTGTAGCTTAAGGGCAGAGGTAAAGAAGTATGCATCTATAAAGCCAAATTTGTTTCTTATTTGCTTTCAAAATTGTTTAAGCAAAGCACATTTCACCAAGTTGAATTTCAACTTGAGAGATGTCCAGATGTTAAGTGGCAGGACTCCAAATACTGAATGTGCAGTATTTTCAGAAAAATAGCCTTTTTTTTTTGGTTTTGTTTCTTTAAAAATAAAGGTCAAGCGAGATATCAGCAGGAAAGTTAGAACAGAAGTGGATTTATAGATATAAATGTTCTCATTGAGGAACAGGGGGTAATCTTTTAAAAAGGAGTAGTTTAATAATAATTTGTAGGAAATGGGCTTAAGATTTTAGTTGACTGTAAAACTCAATATAAATCAATAACGCAATTTGGCTACCAAAGAAGTTACTAAAATATTAGGTTGTTTTAATGTTTTGGGAAAAGATAAGCTTCCTATTAGGGTTTCAGTGGCTACATCTTTTTTAAGGTTTTATATTTATTTGACTTACAAAAGTCATAACAAAACTTAAGTGAACTCATTTGTGTCATGAAATTTGATGTCTCTCATCAAATTGCAGGGTTGTATTTTAATTAAAATTATTTTTAAATTCTCCGGAATGACAGAAATGTTATTAATTGCTCAAAAAGCCAAACTACAATGCAAATTGTAGGAAAGGTGTTGGGGATGAGGAAGGAGAAGATATGTGAGAGCGAAAATTGTCCAAGGCATTCTTAGTGCTTTCAAATAGAACAGAAAATAGCTGTAGAAAATGTTAAGTGACTATTTGACATCAATGATTTAGATCTTAGAACATTTACAAACGAATTTACTTCGCAAGTGGAAGTGGAAGTGCTCTATGTAGAAAATTAAGTGGTTTTTTGGTTTTCTGGTTGTTTTCCCAAAAAGAGGTGCTGTCTTACCTTGAAATTTTTGTTTTTAGTGTAAATTTAAAAAAAACAAAAACAAAAACCACTTCTGGTTCAACTTTCCTGTAGGTATCTCCCTTAACCTTTATTTTTAAAGAAACAAGATGCTTCCATTTATAAACGCTTAAAAAAAAAAAAACATATAGAAGGCTAGATAGTGCCCCCTTCTCTGTGAATGTGGGATTTCTAAGCAGCCAAAGAGAGGAAACAGTTGGATCCATGACACATTTTGAGTTCATTTTTTGTTAAAATATAAAGTAACACTGAGCTTTATTCTTTGCTTAGGATTTCCAATAATCCCAACACCATTTTTTTAAAAAAGATTGCTCTTTCCCATTGAATTGCATTTGTCCTTTTGTCAAAAATCATTTGTATTTGCCTGCTTCTATTTCTGGACTGTTCAGTTCATTGATCTGTATATCAGTCCTTTTGCCAATATTATAGCACATCTTGAAATCAGGTAGTATGAGTCCCCTATCTTTTTAAATCAAAATTGCTTTCACTAAACTATTTTGACTTTTCATTTAAAATTTATATGACTTGTCTATACTTCAAAAATTCTGTTGGGATTTTAAAAAATGTATTTAGTTTTCAATTACAGTTTAGATTTTGTATTAGTTTTAGGTGTCAAGCATGGTAGCTAGATAATCATAGTTTACAAAGTGTTGCCCCCAATATTTCCAGCACCCCCTGGCACCATACATAGTTATTCTAATATTACTGACTATATTCCCTATTCTGTACTTTACCCTGATGGGATTTTAAAATCGAGATTGTGTCAGATCTGTAGACCAATTCAAGAATTGACATCTTAACTATAGTAAGTCTTCTAGCCTATGAGCCTTCTAGGTCTCTGAATTTACCTAGGTTATTTTGGGGTTCTTTCATCAGTGTTTTGTAGCTCATACCTATTTTTAAAGTATAAGTATTCGGGCCCTGGCTGGTGGCACAGTGGATAAGGTGCTGGCCTGCAAACCCGAAGGTCGCTGGTTCGATTCCCAGCCAGGGCAACATAACTAGGTTGCAAGCCAGGTCTCCAGCCAGGTCTGAAGCTGGAGACAGGTGAAAGGCAACTGTACTTTGATGTTTCTCTCCCTCTCTTCCTATCTCCCTTCCCCTCTCTCTGAAAAATAATAAATAAAATGTTAAAAAAAAAAAAAAAAGTAGAAGTATTCATTGATTCTGATGCCTTTGGCATTTTTCACCTTTCTTCTTAACAAAACATCTTTTTAAAAATCTGATTTCACTTGACTTAATGCATTATGAACACCAGGAAACACAATCATTTGTCCAGATTTCCATCTTATTTGGTGCCGGACCTGGCTCTTAATAATAGAATGTCCCCCTTGATAGGGCAGTGACTATGTATATATCAAGTCAACTGATCAAGCCAACTTCTCTTAAGTTACAAAATCGTCTTGCCACTATTGCCAATTTCTTACCTCTTTATTTTTAAGTTAAAGTTTCTGTTTTGGGGGGAAAGCAGGCAAAATCTAATTTGTAATGGATAGAACCAGTTGTCCATTAAATAATAGAAAACTTAGTCATAAAATCTGTCTTCATAAAACTCCTCCATACTTTTGGAAAATGACTCATTTTTAGGCAGCGTCTGCCATAGAGAGTTGCCAGAAAGTGATCTAACTTGGATCAGCTTGACGATTTGTACAAGTTTCAGGACCCCTGTAGAGCAAGCATTAAGAACCAGAGACATTGTACGCACGTCTGTGTGCCAGGGTTATCGGTCTGTCAACACAAGCCAATGTAGCATTTGGAATGTTCTAGTTCAGCTTTTCTCAACCCTTAGTTTATTTCAGAATCACCTGGAGAGCTTGTTATAGAACACAGGTCCTAGTATCTCATCGCCAGAGTTTCTGATTCAGTGGGTTTCAGATGGACTCAAGGATGTACATTTCTAACAGGTTCCAGGAGTTGTTAAGACTTCTGGTTTGGACACCACTCTGAGACCCATTCCTCTTGTTTATCTCCTTGTGTCACTAAAAAAAGAATCAATAATGTTTAAAAATACAGCCAACTGAATCTCCCTAAGATCTTACATGCTTACAGTGAAATCATTCTCACAAGTGAAGGCGTGGATTTATTCTTAGTAATCTTGGGTTATTGAATGGAAACAGAAGCTCCTGCACTCAGGAGCCCTGTTTATTGCAAACATGGAGTGAGGTCAGAAAAGCTGTGTCATGTTGCTGTCTGCCCGCTCCTTTTGTCAAGGATGGGAGAGGTCCCTAGAAATTTAACAAGTTAGTATCTTAAACTTAGATCACAGGTGCTCTTGCCCGTAGAAGCTGTAAGATGTTTGAACTTGTTTTTTTCATGTAGTTAGACAATTTCATGCTAAAATTTGTGGGTTGAATGCAGACTTAACTTGGATGCAGGCAGAAGAATTCAGTAGTATTCAAAAAGAATTTGCAAGGTGATTCATCATTGATGGAAAGGTTGACTCCTGTGTGTCTAGATAAAACATGGATAGTGTGGCGGAGTGGAAAGATCAATCATTAACCAAGGAAATCTGTGTGGTTTTGTTCTTGGACATCAATGCAGTGGTCTTGGGTAAGTCATTTACTTGAGTTTTGGTTTGGTCAGGAAACAGGAGATTTTGGAATAGTTGATCTTTTACGTTCCTTTCTGGCCTTGAGATTTTATGTTTGTGTTTACTTCCAACTAAGTAAAGTATGCCTTTTTCCTCTCACCATCATTTATCCCCATTATAAATTGAATGCCTTTCCAAAAACTGCATAACACCCTAATATCAGGAGAGAAAATGTAATTAGCAAACTCACAATTTTTCTTTCAGTACCAATTTTCAAATGAAAAGATATTTCAACCATGCTGTATGCTCTGTTCATTAAAGACTGTTCCATATCAGCCCTGGCTGGTGTGGCCCAGTGGCTTGAGAGATGACCTGCTGATCATAGGTTGCTGGTTCAATTCCCGATCAGGGCACATGTCTGGGTTGCAGGCCACACCCCTGGTTTGGGGTGTGCGAGAAGTGGCCAGTGGATGTGTCTCTTGTATGTCAATGTTTCTCTTCCTCACTTTTCCCTTCATGCCCCATTCTCTAAAATTAATAAATAAAATCTTTTTTAAAATCTCACCATATCAAATTCTTGCTACCTGGGTTGAAATGGGGAATTTTCACATTTCCCTAAAAAGCACACACTTGCTTTTGTCTGCAAGTGTCAAGTAGGCATGGCATAGCTGAGTACCACATGAGCATGTGGCTTGTTGCAAGTATAATACGGGGGTGGGGTATACTAATCACTGTGCAGTCCACTATGCAGCAATAGCCCAGCTTCATCATCCAGCATGGAATAGGATGGGAGAATCATCAGCAATCTACTCTGGAGCCTGTTTTCTAAAGTACTTTGGAGAGAACATTTTTAATCTAGTAAGTAGTGAAGAGTTCCTGATTAATAATCACATTTCTTTTAATTGGTGTAAATTGAGACAATTAGGAGAAAACAAAGGTGAGGTGAAGATGAAAGATTTTAGAGACTTCTTACACGCTGATTCAGGTGGTTCTTCCCACACTGGGCCAAGGCCACACTGTGGAGTTTATTTGCCTGTTCCCTGAGGCAGACAAGATTAGATAGATCCTAAGTGCCCTTGGCCCAATGATTTCTTACCTACAGATTTAAGAAAGCTTATATTCAAGCTGGAACCTGCACACAATAAGATGGGTCACTCACTGTGAGGCATAGGACAGCCTGCTCTCAAATTCACCTGGAGGTCCAGCAGAATTCTGGTCTTGATAATGCAGGGAATCAAACACCCTTTGGGGTTGAATGAAATGCAGTACCTTTGCTAAAAACCTGACTCCCAACCTGTATCTGACTTCCTGTGCGCTGTGATTTTATTATCTACGCTACGTGTCTTAAACATTTGGCTTCCCGAAACTCATGACAGCTAAACTAATTGATGTAGCCTGGTAAAGCTATTTAATGACAATCTTTTCATAACAAAGCTAGAGGCCTTCTGAGGGCCTTCTGTTGCTGCTATTCTCCAAAGGCACCCTGTATTTGAGAATCAGCTGGTGCTATCCCAGTGACGCACAAACGAAACCTCCTTGAGTATGAGAAAACAGAATTGAAGGCAGTGTTGACCATTCAAGCCATGTGTCTGGGTATAATGGAGGCCACAATTTGCCACTTCACTTTTAACATGGAATCACAAAGAGTTTCTTTGTTAAGAACCAGAAAACATAGACTTGAACAAGCCCGAGGAAGAAATGATATCATGGCCCATTTGAATCAACCAAAAGATATTTTTATATTGAAGAAATTCTTTAGCCTTATAACCACAGTATTCACATTCTTATGTGTATTGAATGGAAGACTCATTTGAAAAGAAAGTTAACATAAATGGCTTCATTAAAGATTTAGGGAAAAAATTTTCATGTAAGACTCATTGAAAATCTGAATTATTTTCCTGCTAATCTTCTACATGTTAGTGGCAACATCAGGACAATGACACCCTGCAATTGCACTATTGCCTATTACAAATATGTGCCTTGTGCCAATGTATTCAGCAATGAAGTTCTCTGTTTCTGTCCTGTTTCCATTGAGGAAACGGTGCCTGTCCATTGTGCAGTGTCTGGTATATTGTTTAAGTAGTACTCTCCCGTGAGACTGCCCTGAGTCTGGGTGGGAGGAGAGCTGTGTCTTTGCATTTTCCAATATAAGAGAGAGATGTTACCTGATACTCAGAGAATCTTGGCTGCAGTGTAGCAGCCATCTCTGCATTAGTTCACAGTAGTTTTTACAGTAGAACCTTTTTTGTTCTAACCAGTTGTGCTGGTTAAAATTGCTGATGGAAATTTTTTCATGCTGGCAGGCAATTGTAGGCAGTTGTAGAATTTCCTGTAAATGGAGTGCCCGTGTCATTCTTCACACAAGCAAAATGATAAGTTGGGTTTCTTTAAATATTCCAGTCCCCCACCCTCTCCTCTTTGGCAACCATCAGCTTGTTCTCTATACTTATAGGTCTATTGCTGGTTTGCTTTATTCACTTGTTTATGTTTTGTGTGTTTTTTTAAATAAATTCCACATATGTTAGATCATACAGTATTTGTCTTTCGCTGTGTAATATTTAATTGCATACATATATATATATACACACACACACAAACACCTTATTTATTCATCTATTGATGGGTATCTTGGCTGTTACCAATAATTCTGCAATGAACATAGGGGTACATATATCTTCTTGAATTGGTATTCGATAAATTGGGTTTTTGACCATTATACTTGAAGCTGATTTCAGATTAAAAATGTAGAGCCATGCAAATTGATAAACGCAAGTACTACTTAATAGCAAATAGTGCATTCGCTGATTTACTGGTTGAATCTTCAATAATTCTGCTTTTTAAAAAATTCTCTATGGGGAACCATTTAAGACAGTCTGGGAAAGGAAGGAGTCAGGGAAGAAAAGAATATGAGGCAGGCTGGGTGGGGAAATGAAGAGAAGTAGGCTTTGGGATCAGACCAGGGGTTCTTACACTTTCTGTGTGCCAGGGGCCCTGTTAGCAGGCTGAGAAGTCTGTGGAACTTCTCCCAGAATTATTATTATTATTATTTTTTTAATTTCATTATTTTTAGAAAGAGGGGAAGGGAAAGAGGCAGAGAGGGAGAGAGACATCAATGTATGGTTGCGTTTCACCTGCCTCCAGCCACAGACCTGACTGGAGACCTGGTCTGCAACCTGGTTATGTGCCCTGGCTGGGGAATCGAGCCTGCAATCTTTTGGTTCGCAGGCCAGCACCTTAACCACTGTGCTACCAGCCAGGGTCAGAATTACATTTTGAGTGCACAGAATAAGATAAATGGACTACAAAGAAAACCAATTATACTGAAAAACAATTATCAAGATATTTAAGAAAATAAGTTTGTGATAGAGTAGCATGCACTTCTGTCCTAACACATGAGTAACACTTTCTAGTGGTGGATCTAATGACTACTATATTTTGAAAGTGACAGCAACTATAAAGTGATATGAAAATATATGTATTTCTGTAACATCATAGGCACTGTCATACCTACTGTGGTTGGTTGCCTATATTTGTAATTAAAAGAAAATGAGCCATTTCATGTAAAAGTTAATGAGAAGTAAAATGTAATCATTTTCCTGCCACAGTCCCCAAACGAAGACTCTATGGATCTCAGATTAAGAATCCCCCAGGTTAAAGGAATTTGATGCAAATACTAATTTGGCCATTTACTGACTATGTCACCTTGGCCAAGTTAACCTCACATGAATTAACTACTTTGCAGAGTCTTTGGAAGGCTAAAGAATAGTGTGTGTAGCCTAACTCCTGTGTAAAGACTGAGTTAGAGATGTTAGTTCCCCTACTGGTTTTCTTTTAGCAGTTCCATTACAAAATGACACTTGCTATACTTGCTGACAGGCTAGGCAGACTTTCTAATAGTTAGGAAGCCAAAAACACTGATTGTACTGAGAGCAGAAAACTTTTACCTTTATATATTCTTAATGGTTGTCGACTTTTGGGGTTGTGGTAGGGTATAATATGAAGGTGAGAAAGCATTATAAAACATGTGCAGAGAGCTCTGTCAGGAAATTTCTTCCTTGCTTTGATGCTCCAAAGCCTTTTTTAACACTATTTTTAAACTTTTATTTACAGTTGATGTACAATATGATATTCATTTCATGTGTACTCCACAGTGATTAGGCATTTATATAACTTACAAAGTGATCATTTCGGTAAGGATAGCAACCCCCTGACACCATGCATACTTACGGCACATTATTCACTATATTCCCTATGCTGTACTTTACATCCCTACAACTGTTGTTACAAGCAGCAGTTTGCATATCTTAATCCTGTCCCCTTTTTCACCCATCCCTCCAACCCCCTCCATCTGGCAACCAACAAAATGTTCTCTGTCTCGTTGAGTTTGTTTCTGTCTTGTTTGTTCATTTTTTGTTTGTTTGTTTTTTGGATCTTACAAATAAGTGAAAGCATATGGTATCTGTCTTTCTCTGACTGACTTACTTCACTTGGCAAAACACCCTCTCTACCTATCCATGTTGTCACAAATGGCAAGATTTCACTTTCTTTAATGACTAAGTAATATTCCGTTGTATATATATATACCATCTCTCCTTTATCTGTTTGTATATTGATGGGCATTTAGGTTGCTTCCATATCTTGGCTATTGTAAATAACATTGCAATGAACAAAGGAATACATGTATCTTTTAGATTTGGTATTTTAGATTTTTTAACAAATACCCAGAAGTGGAACTGTTGTGTCCTCTTTGTCTCTGGTTATAGCCTTTGTTTTAAAGTCTATTTTGTCTGACATTAATATTGCTTCCCTAGCTATTTGTTTGTTTGTTTGTTTCCATTTTATGAAATCTCTCTTTCCATCCCTTTTGGTATAAGTGTAACTTTCAATCTGAAGTGGTTCTCTTTCTTGTAGATAGCATATGCATGAGTCTTGTTTTCTTATTCATTCAACCACCCTATGTCTTTTGATTAAAGCATTTAGTCCATTTACATTTGAAGTGATGACTGACAGATATGTAGTTATCATTTTATTATTCATGGTTTTTTAAAATTTTTCTTCTTCTTAAAGAAGACTCGTTTACATTTCTTGTAATACTAGTTTGGTGGTAATAAACTCCTTTAAATTCTTCTTGTCTGGGAACTTATTTCTTTCCTTCAATTCTAAATGATAGCCTAACTGGGTAGAGTACTCTTGGTTATAAGTCCTTGCTTTTCATCACTTTGCATATTTTGTGCCAATCCATTCTGGTCTGCAAAGTTTCTGTTGAGAAATCAGCTGACAGGGTTATGGGAGCTCTGTTGTAGATAACTAACTGCCTTTCTCTTGATGCTGTTAAGATTCTCTTTTTGTCTTTAACTTTCAGCATTTTCATTATGATGTATCTTGATATGGGCCTCTTTAGGTTCATCTTGTTAGAAATTCTCTGCACTTCTTGGACTTACCAGTTTTCTTTGCCAGCTTAGGGAACTTTTATGTTATTATTTCTCCAAATAGGGTTTCGATTCCTTCCTATTTCTCTTCTTCTTTTGGTATCTCTATGATGTGAATGTGGCTATGATTGATGTTGTCTTCATATTTTTGGATTATTTTTTCTTTTTGCAGTTCTGATTGAATGTTTTTCTCTACCTTGTATTCCAAATTGATGATTTGATCCTCTGCATCATCTAATCTACTGCTGATTTCCTTTAATGTATTTTCTATTTCAATTATTGTATTCTTCATTTCTGACTGGTCCCTTTTTGTGTTTCTGTCTCCATGTTTATGTTTCTATCTCTTTGTTCAAGTTCTCACTGAGTTCATCTATTCTTTCCCTAAGTTCATTGAGCATCCTTACAACTAGTGTTTTGAACTCTGCATCTGATAGATTGCTTGTCTCCATTTGTTTAGCTCTTTCTGCAATTTTGTTCTGTTTCCTTTTTCTTTTCATTTGGAACGTATTTCTTTGTCTCTTCACTTTGGCTGCCTCTCTGTTTGTTTCTGTGTATTAAGTAGAGCTGATACACCTCCCAGTCTTGATAGAGTGTCCTTAGGTAGTAAGAATCCTGTGGGGCCTAATGGCACAGTCCTCCTGGTCACCTTAGCCAGGTCTCCAGATGTGTCTTTAGTGGGGGTTGTGTATGCCCTCCTATTATAGTTGAACCTTGATTTCTGTTCAATGGGAGGAACATTCAGGTCAATGGGAGGGATTGACCTTCAGATTCAGATCTGATAGGTTGTGAGGACTGGCTGTGACTGCCTTGGAGGAGCTGTTGTTCAGGGACTGACCCCATGGTGCCGGATTCACTTTAGCAGAGCTCTGGTGCCTACTGAGTTCACCCTTTGGGTAAGTCATTTGTACAGGTGATTGGGTGGTGCTCTGGTGTGTTGGTTCTGCAGCCTTTTGGGAGAGGCTGTGGTGCAAGCCCAGGTCAGCCACTGCCTGTGACCAGGCCAGGGCCACCTAGTACGAGCCTGCCCGTTCCATGTCACCACCACTCCTACTAGTCTCAAAGTGACTTCTCCTGCATATCCTTAGTTATAGGACTTTTGTTCAGCAAGTCTTCATATTGTTCTCAAGGATGGTTGTTCTATATAGTTAACCTGTAGTTTTGATGTGGTTGTGGGAGGAGGTAGGCACAGCATTTACCCCTTCTGCTACCTTGACCAGAAGATCTAAGACTTGCAAAGAAATAGTATTTTTCTCATTATAAAGGTTTTTAATGATAAGTAGGAGTGTCATTGTTACTCTACCCATTTGGGTATGAGCTTTTTCATTAGTCTAATAGGCCTCCCGATGATTTATTTGCTTACAGTATATGGGCATGCCTAAGCTGCTTCTAGAAGAGTCAAGACCACTACTGTTCTCAGATCACACCTTTTATAACCGCAGTCACACTTACACCTGTTGAGTACCTCAAAATCTGGTTGCTCTATTTGCTTTTGATTTAACATGTGAATTACAGTCATGCTTTGTTATTTGATTTAGGGGAAACTCAGAGAAGGGTAGATACCCTGGTTTTATATGCCTAGTTTTTAAAGCAAATGTATCTATAGGGCACAAGGGTACGTTCTTTGTCTGGTGGGCCATGAGTAGGCCTGTGCACAGTTCTGGACAATCCTTTTTTCTCTGCTGGCTTTTAAAGGCAGGATACTATAGTGTTTGATCCATCCCTTTGGCTGGGGTGTGAAGTCTGTGAGGCAATGGAGTTTCAGAGTTTCTGTGTCCCCTGGGTAATACTAACACCCCATTTAATGTCTCCTTTTCATCAAAACCAGATTTGTCGTCTCAGTTATTTCCCAGTGTCTGGCCAAGATAGTGATCTTTATGAAAACAAACTGGCAGTAACTCAAGCCAGATAACATGGGAGTCTTTCGCCTCGGCAGAAGGAAGCTGTTAAGGGGAACAGATGGAGAGAGTGTCTAAACGTCTTGAAAAAGGTGTGTGCTTGCCAGTTTCAGAGGTGCCTCCTGTCTCCAAGGACTGTTTGAATCAGGAGAGCTGGTGGGGACCTGAAGGCCTTCCCTGAATGCCAGGGACTCTCCATCAGTCCAACACTTCTGACCACATATGATGCCCACTGTACACCGCTCCCTTTCTTCTGCGACAGTTCTGAACATAGAAGCAGAAGTGGGACATAAAGAGCAGCTATAGTAAACTCTTACCTGGCATGATTAGAAAAACAAGTGTCTATGTAAGAATCTCCAACTTTGAAGAACTTTTATAAGAGTTTGAGCCAAAACCAATGACAAATGCTGGAAAGCAAAATCTCAAATGTTCTGGAGAATGACAGTTTTGCAGTTTCTTTTATGCATGGAAGTGGGAGAAAGCAAGGTAGGGATTAGATTATAGAATGATTAAGATTCCATGTGCTTTCTTGAGGTGAGTTCACATAGATGCATAAAAACAATGGGTAGGATTTGCTTAAGCCCAGGGGAAGCCTTTTACTAAAAAGTTGCATGCCTAGGGTATGACTACCCACCATGAACTGCACAGCTGGGAATTTATGATCAGATCACCCTGTGAAGTTCATTTCTATAGAGCCTCTTATTCATCCACAAAAGGTGTTGCATTTTATAGAGAATTGCCAAATATACTGTGTATAAATTACTAGTATTCTAGATACAATAATTTACCAACTGTGAAGACTGTAATTATCATATTAATCTCTTAAGATATCATAGGACTTTAGGAGATTCCTGTGCATTGGCCATCATTGTAATCATTTATTGTTGCTGATCAGTTTCCTGCTGCCTATGGATCATAAACATTCAGGGCAAGGCAAGGGAAGAGACCACCTATCTGGATTCACCAGAGCTCAATGTCTTGTATGTTTGCAGTTTCTTCTTTTTTTTCCTTTTCTTTAACATAAACTTCAGTGCATCTAAGCTCATGGCTCATCATGTTTTAACTTGCTAACTCACTTCCTTGTCTCATGGTTTTCTTTCTTCTGATTCAACTTGTACAATCAAAAGGAAGATCGTGTATGTTTTCTTGATACGATCCTCTTCAGAGTCTCCCCTTTGCATCCCTGGCCAGTCTTAACTCTCTTGCCGTCACGCCAGAACAGGTGATATTCTTTTAATATAGTCAGGAGTCACTTAGATGTCTCTGGTCGCCAGTATGGCTCACTGGCTCACTTTTGGTTTAACATGTGAATTACAGTCAAGCTTTGTTTATTTGATTTAGGGGAAACTCAGAAGGTGGCTTGTCAGATGCATCTTGTTCCTTTTCACCTTCTCATTTGTGGGATTTCTTCTCAGCTGAATTCTGTTCATTCTCCCAGACTCGGCTCTGATTGTTTCTTACATCTGCCCACCAGCATCCTGACACCTCCCTCTCACTGTGCTTCACACACATTCTGGTCATTTGGTAGATTTCATGTGTTCCTTTTTTTATTTTTATTTTTAACTTAATTTTTTATGCATTATTTTAGGGGGGTTGATTTGGTCTTTTCTTATTTCACATAAACTTGTTTGTCTGGCAAGTTAGAGCTCCTCAATAGAGTGGACTTAGCTTTATTGAACTGATAATACATTTATATTACAGTTCCTAGCAAATCACCAGCGCACAAAGTGTTCAGTGAATATTCAGAAGAAGCAGGTAAAACATCCCACAAGTTAGTTATTACACAGGAAGAGACAGAGCCTTGATGTGGCCACCAGTATTAAGTGTTTCTGTTTTATAAGACAGAAACTCCATTTTCCCTACTTTATTCAGAGTTGATCCAGGCTGAGGGAATTGATCCATAAAAACAAAACTCAAGTTAGTGATTGCGCCTGTTTGTTTACAATGAGCAGTCTAACTTTCTGTACAACCAAAAGATCTATCTCAGCTGCTCAGCATCAACTTTTCCTTTTGGCACTGTTTTTAGAAGGTTGCTCTAGGGCCATAGGTGGCCAAGCTAATTCATTTGAAGCAACTCCAAAATCCTAATGTGTGATCTCTAGACTCCAGGACACAGTGCCAAGTTCTTGCTCTAGAGGCAAGAACTTGCTCTTGCATAGTTTCATATGTCCTCATAGATGGCTCTGCTTTTACAAATTAAAGCGCTGATCTATTAACTTAGGAGTAAAACCTGTTTAATGATGTTCTAAAGGCCAGATTTGCTTTGCTTGAGGAGCAAAGGGAAAGTGATTTATTTATTCTTTCTTTAAGATGTTATTTATTTGTTTTCTAGAGAGAGGAGAAGAGAAGGAGAAAGAGAGGGAGAGAAACATCAATGTGTAGTTGTCTCTTGCACACCCCTACCTGGTGACCTATCCCTCAACACAGGGGTATGCCTTGAGTGGGAATCGAACTGGCCATCCTTTGGTTTGCTCAATCCACTGAACCACACCAGCAAGGGTGGGAAAGTGATTTGGATGGACACAAAAGCACAATCAAAAGGATTTGGAGCAGGATTGCCTATGATATAATTTGGTATAAATGGTATTAGTGAGTTGAGAGAATGGGTGATTCTGAGTACAGGCATACCTCTGCTTTATTGCACTGCACAGATGTTGCATTTCTTAGAAATTGAAAGCAAGATATCCCACCAGCAAAAAGATTAGGACTCAGTTTATTGCAGTGGTCTATAACCAAATCCACAATATCTCTGAGTTATGCCTGTGTCCCTGTGTAAGGGACAGTTTTGAAGGGGCAGATACAAGTGTTGAGCGATGCTGAGGGGAGATCAGAACTTGGAAAGAGAAGCATGACTGATGTCTGGTTAGGTTTTTTAATTTTGTTTTTCCTAAAGCTGGTTTTGCTGATAATTTACTTAGGAAAAATGGATGTTATAAATAAGTTATCTTCACACCAACTTAACTTCACCATTTTACAGAGTATATAGAACACTATAGGAGACCCCCCTGATCCACAATTTCACTTTCTGCAGTTTCAGTGACTTATTAGCCATGGTCTAAAAATATTAAATGGTAAATTCTGGAATAAATAACTCTAAAGGTTTGAATTTTGTACCATTCTGAATAAGGTGATGAAATCCTGCACCTTTTCATTCTGTCTTGCCTGGGATGTGAATTAACCCTCTGTCCAGGTATCCACACTATGCATGCTCCCTGCCTGTTGATCGCTTAGTAGACATCTTGGTTCTCAGACCAGCTGTTGAGGTATTGCAGTGCTTGTGTCCAAGTAAACCTTATTTTACTTAATAATAGTTCCAAAGTGCAGGAGTAGTGATGGTGGCAATTTGGATATGCCAACAAGAAGCCATGGGGTGCTTCCTTTAAGTGAAAAGATACGTACATATAGGGAAAACACAGCGTGTGTAGGGTTGCTACTATCCACGGTTTCGGGCATCCATGAGGGCCTTGGAACATATCCCCCATGAATAAGGAGGACAACCATATATAGGCATAAAAATGGTTATTTTTAAAGTACGGTTTAACGTGAGTCATTGTGAGATTTCATATACTCTAAACCGGTAAACACTGTGGGGGTGCAGGAGATAATTCCCGGGCTACTGTTTTTTGTTTAGTCCGTTTACTGCTGATGAGCATTTTCAGTCTTAGAGCTATGTATTTATCAGGACCTTCTTTGTCCCGTGGACAGTGTCAAGGGGTGTTTTAAGTGGCTTGAGCCAGGAAAGTCTAGTTGAATCAGCACTCATCAATGGGCTGATATAGGAGTTGACCATGTCTGAGCAACTGATATCAATCAGATGTATGTGAGGAGATAAATTGGTAGCTTTTTGCAACTATCAATAATGATGTTCACCTAGTGCAGGTGGGCGAATAGAGGGTTCAGTTGGCCTAGAACAGGGGTTGACTCGTTTTTTGTCTTTAAAGAGTCAGATGGTTTTGAAGGCCTTGGGTCTCTGTTGCAGCTACTCAGCGCTGCCCTTACAGCATGAAAACAGCCGTAGACAACACAAAACATGAATTCATGTGGCAGAGTTGATTTGTGGGTGTGAAATTTTTGTTACAAAATACTGTGTTTTCAAAGTTTTCCAACCATTTGAAAACATAAAAACTATCCTATAATGTGCCAATTCCTGGTGATGACATAGAAATAAGATGGATTTAAGGGAGAAATGGTACAACTTTCAGGCTGCTGTCCCTTTGCAATAATGTGAAAGAGAACACCATTTTCTCAGCAACTGATAGTTTTTACACCATTCATTTTCAAAACCCATGATTTTCTTAGCTGGCTTTGTCAAACTAATTATTAACTCTTCTAAGATAGTTGGTCTGTAACCAAAGTACTGTTCCTGTCCCTGGATTTTCCCAGCTGTGGTTTAGTGTTGGGTCTCTCCTGTTTCAAAGTGAATTGTGTGTGTACAAAAAGATATGTGTGTGTGTGTGTGCATGTGTGTATGTGTATGTGTTTGCGTGCTTGCACACACAGAAGCTCTTTACCTTAACAACTTCGAGTTCTTCTAATCTTTTTTATTCACTACCCAGTGGTTCTTTCTTCTCCATGTGTCAGTTTATTTCTGGATGTCTTAGTTTTCTTTTGATAGAGAAAACCACAAAAAGGACTTATTAAAATTAAGGAAACAATATAATTTCAGCTGTGAATCTTATCTACTTACAGGAGAACTGGTCTGAGGTCAGTGGGGGACATCCAAGCCCCAGAGGCAGAATTTACTTGTTAAAAGGAAAGCCAAAGCTGGCAAATGCTCTTTACACGGAACAGCCTAAAGGTAGACTTGTTTCCTGATGGTTAGAACTTTTGCTGATCTGTGGTTAGTAGATTAAGACTGATGGAATCTGCTCCTGGGATCAGTGTCTATTTTTTCCCCCAATGCATTTAATTATTCAGGGAAGACATGAATGGATTATTGTCTTTTAAAATAATATGAATTAATTGAATTTCCTATTTGACACTGTCCCCCCAGTACTATTCCCTTTACACAGGTAGCTTGTAATACCAATTCTTGTGTCTTTCTAAACCATTTTCTGTGTGTTTACATACGTAAATGTTCGTGACATGATTTTCTTTTTTAATCTTCACCTGAGGACATGTTTATTGATTTTTAGAGAGTGAGAAATGGAGGGGGAGAGAGAAAGAAACAGCAATATGAGAGAGAAATATCAATTGGTTGCCTCTTGTACATATCCTGATCAAAGACTAACAGGCAACCTAGGAATGTGCCCTGACCAGGAATCAAACCCACAACCTTTTGGTACATGGGAAGATGCTCCAACCAAGTGAGCCACCCTGCCAGGGTGAAGTGTATTTCTTAATATAAACTGAATCATACCATATTGATCGTAATGAAAGGTTTGTTTGTTTGTTTGTTTCAGTCTTGGAAAACACAGTTTGGCATCTTTCTTTACCATGCTTTCCTGAGGTTGGGGGTGGGAGGATGGCAGAGGGGACAGAAAAATCCTTGTGATGGACACTGTGATAAGACAGCCTTTGTTCTCTAGGCCTGGTAGAGTATTAAAGCTGACTCTTCCCATGGGGTGCTCTTTAGAGGTCCCTCTCAGCCTCTGGGAGCCCAGTAATCCACTTCCAATTCTGCCTCCTGAGGTGCTGGTGCCCCCTCTGAACAGCGCTAGAAGTCTATGCATAAGATCAGCCTGGGACTGGCTCATTCTTGCCTGTGGACTACCCCAAAGTGCATGGAGACAGCTCACACTCTTTGCTCCCACACACTCTGAGAGACTGAGGCAGTCAGAGCAGCCGCAATGATCCTTCCTTCCTGGTCACCAAGGCAACTGGCCACCTGCCTCGGTGCCCAGTTCCCAGGGTAGGAGACAGACACCTGCTCTGTGCTTCCTTAACTGTGGAGGACTCCTATGAAACTCCCCATGGGTCTCACTGAAAACCCACTTGTGAGGCAAGAAGGTGATAGTCCTACCCTTCACCCAAAGGGGAAAGGGGCTGTGTGGGGGTCTCACAGTGGCCCTCCCCAAAGAAATCCTTCCTCACATCTTTCTCTCGACTCTCATTATGAAAGAAAGACTCAAGTCTGATTAATGTAATCCCTTTGGCACATTTTCCATAGTGGACTGTTTTATGACTCCCCTTTGATAATCTGATATTTCTAATGTTATAACTAGTGTGATAACTAGTGTTATAGCCAGAACTTCCAGTGTAACATCCTGAGTACATGTGTAAGTCACTAGAAACAAACAGAATTGTCAGACCATAGGAAATTCTGTGATAGAAGACTGACACATTATTCATCAGCAGGGTCTCTGGTACAGGCCACACACTTGCAGTGCTTTATAAAATTGATTTTTTTAATTTGTTGCTAATCTATTAAAGAAAAAGCCACATTAATTTTTTCTTTACTAGGCAGCTCTTCATGTTTCTTAGGCACTTTTATTTTTTCTATGAATTGCCTCTTAATATCTTTTGCTGTTTTTTAAAAAATGTCTATATTGATTTATAGTTACTTTTCTTCTGAATACAAATATTTTGTTCTGTGGCAAATATTTTTTTTAAGCCTGGCCTTGTCTTTTAACTTTGGGGAATTAGACTACATCAAAGGCATCATAAATAGTTTTCCTCTGTATAACTTTTTTTGTTGTGTCTGACTTAAGAAGGCCTTCTTTCTCCAAGATTATAAACATAGCCCCCTATATATTCTTCTAATGCGTTCATAATTGACATTTTTAGATGTTTAGAACCTTAATCCATCTGGAATATTTTTGTGAACAGTAGGACTCTAACTTAATTTTTTCCTAAGTGGAGAGCCAGGTCTCTCAACACGCTTTTGTGAAAAGCCAGCAGCATGTTCTGGGGTGCTGGCGTAAATTAATCAAAGAGCCCATTAACGAAGATGGGTGAGTTGAAAGACAGATCCTCACTAAATATACTAAAGGTTGAGGGGTGACATCTCAGTGCAGAAATACTTCTCTTGTGGAAAAGCTTCTTGCCCTGGCTGGTAGCACAGTGGACAAGGCGCCGGCCTGCAAACCCAAAGGTCACAGGTTCGATTCCCCAGCCAGGGCAACATAACCAGGTTGCAAACCAGGTCTCCAGTCAGGTCTGTGGCTGGGGGCAGGTGAAAGGCAACCATACATTGAAAAAAAGAAAAGAAAAGCTTCTTGTAGAGGTAGATACTCAAGATGCCTAGGCCAGTACTGTCAGAGCATTTCAGTAGAGGCAAAACTGAATCCTGTGAGCACCTGGATGTTGATAGCTCAAGAGCAAGCAGTTACAGGTAGCTTGTCTATAATTGTCCACTTCTTTCCACTAAAAAAACTTTTTACTTAAACATTTTGTCTGAATTTTTTTTCGATGCTGTTAGTTAAATTTCTTCAAAGAATGTACATGAGATACTCTCTTTTTAAAATAAGCCCTTAATTCATGCCTGCTGATACTTTTTTTTTTTTTTTAAGATTTCATTATTTTTAGAGAGAAGGGCAGGGAAGGAGGAAGAAAGGAGGAGAGACATCAATGTATGGTTGTCTTTCACCTGCCTCCAGCTGGGGACCTGGCTGGAGGCCTGGCTTGCAATCTGGTTATGTGCCCTGGCTGGGAATTGAGCCAGCAACCCTTGGGTTCATAGGTCAGCGCCAATCCTCTGAGTCACCAGCCAGGGCTAGACCTTTTTTTTTTTTTTTTTAATTAAAATTTGGGGGGTTCTTTTTTAATTAAAAATGTGTGGGGTTTTTTAGAGCAGTTTAAGGGTCACACCAAAATTGAGCAGAAGACACAGAGATTTCTCATATATCCCTGCTCCACTCATGCTCAGCATCCCCCCACCAGCATGGTATGTTTGTTGCAATTTGTGAACCTATCTATATTGACACATTATAATCACCTAAGTCCATAGTTTACATTAAGGTTCAATCTTGCTATGGTATGGCTCTCTGGGTTTGGACACTCATTATGTCATTAGACAGCAGTTTCAGTGCCTTAAAAACCCTCTGTGATCCACCTATTCATACCTCCAATTCCATTTCCCCCTGTCTGCCCCTAACCACTGGCAACTGCTGATCTTTTCACTGTCTCCATGTTTTTTTCCCTTTTCCAGACTGTCATGTAGTTGGAATCATGCTGTATGTAGCCTTTTTTTTTTTTTTTTTTTTTAAGATTTTATTTCATTATTTTTTAGAAAGAGGGGAAGGGAGAGAGGCAGAGAGGGAGAGAGACATCAATGTATGGTTGCATTTCACCTGTCTCCAGCCACAAACCTGACTGGAGACCTGGTTTGCAACCTGGTTATGTGCCTGGGCTGGCGAATCGAACCTGCGGCCTTTGGGTTCACAGGCCGGCACCTTAACTACTGTGCTACCAGCCAGGGCTGTATGTAGCCTTTTGAGATTGGCTTCTTTCACTTAATAATATGCACTTAAGGTTCCTCCATGTCTTTTCATGGCTTAAGAGCTCATTTCTTCTTATCACTAAATAATATTCCATTACCTGGATGGACCACAGTTTATTTATTCATTCACCTACTTCAGGACATCATGGTTCTAACGTTTGTCAATTATCAATAATTGCTACAGGCATATCTCAGAGATATTAGAGGTTTGGTTCCAGACCATTACAATCAAGTGAACCATAATATTTGTGCTGGTGAAAGGTCTTATTTTCAATTTGTTAGAAAAGAAAAACAAGCACATCTGTGAAATGCAATCAAGTGAAGCACAATAAAACAAGGTATGTCTGTATAAACATCCATGTGAAGGTTCTTGGGTGGACATGTTTTCAACACCTTTGATAAATAACAGAGGGAATGATTTCTGGGTATGTATGGTAAAAGTATGTTAAGGTTTTTTAAACTAACTTTTATTGGTTATGCTGTTACAGTTATCCCAATTTTTTCCTCATTGCCCCCCTTCTGCCTGGTACGTTCCTCCCCCCAGTACTACCCCTCCCCCTTAGTTCATGTCCACGGGTCATGCATATATGTTCTTTGGCTTCACCCTTTCATATATTATTCTTAACATACCCCATCTATTTTGTTTCTACCAATTATGCTTCTTGATTCCTGCAGCATTTTCCCCTTCCCCTCCCAGCTGATAAGCCTCCAAATGTTTCTATTTTTGTTCTAGTTGTTTGCTTAGTTTATTTTCAGTTTTATTTTGTTTTAATTCAGTTGGTGATAGTCATGAGTTTGTTAAAATGTGAACATTTTAATATTCACAGTTTTGATCTTCTTTTTTCCAAATAAGACCCTTTAACATTTCACGTAATAATGCGTTGGTGATAATGACTTCCTTTAGCTTTACCTTGTCTGGGAAGCACTTTATGTGCCCTTCCATTCTAAATAATATCTTTGCTGGATGGAGTAATCTTGGTTGTAGGTCCTTGCTTTTCATCACTTTGAATACTTCTTGCCAGCCCTTCTTGCCTGCAAAGTTTCTTTTGAGAAATAGGCTGATAGTCTTATGGGAACTCCTTTGCAAATAACTATCTGCTTTTCTCTTACTTTTGAGATTTTCTATTTATCTTTAACCTTTGGCACTTTAATTTTGATGTCTCTTGGTGTGGTCCTCTTTGGGTCCAGTTTGTTTGGGACTCTGTGCTTCCTGGGCTTGTATGTCTATTTCCTTCACCAGATTAGGAAAGTTCTCTTTCATTAATTTTTTCAAGTATTTTTTAACTTCTTACTCTTTCTCTTCTTCTGGCATCTTCATAATTGAGATGTTGGTGCAGTTAAAGTTGTCCCAGAGGTTCCTAATCCTCTTCTCATTTTTTTTTCAGTTCTTGTTTCTTCTTTCTATTCCAGGTAAAGGTTATTTCTTCCTTTTGTTCCAAATCATTGACTTGAATCTTGGTTTCCTTCCTGTTACTGTTGGCTCCCTGTATACTTTTTTTAATTTCACTTTGTGTACCCTTTACTTCTTCCTTCACTTTGCAGCCATACTCAGTGAGTTTTCTGAGCATCCTGATCACCAGTGTTTTTAATTCTGAGTCTGATAAGCTGGCTATCTGTTTCATTTAGTTATTTTTCTGGGGTTTTGTTTTGTTCCTTCCTTTGAGCCATATTTCTTTGCCTCCTCAATTTGGCAGGTTCCCTGTATTTCTTTCTGTGTATTAGGTAGAATTGCTTTCACTCCATGTCTTGGTAGTATGGCTTAATGTTGTAAGTATACTATAGGGTCCAGTGGCACAGCCTTCCCTATTATCCAAGCTGCATACTCAAGGTGTGCCCTTCTTGTGGGCTGGGTACACCTTCTTTTGTAGTTGAGCCTTGGTTGCTGTGGGCAGATCAATGGGAGTAATTTACCCAGGCCAGGCAGCTGCAAGGATTGGCCGTGACCATGGACCACCAACCTCCACCCTCTGTGGAGGGTCAGCTATGTAGAGGCAGGTGGTGGTGCTCTAATGTGGTCTCTAGCTGTCCACTGGGTGGGCTGGCCCTAGGGTTTCCTGGGTGGTACAGGCCAAGGTCAGCCCCCACCTCTGTTTTGTGGGGTGCGCTGGCCTGAGCTCTAAAGCAATCTGAGATAGCTGCTGCTTGTGCTGGACTGGGAGAGTCCCGTGTGAAACCCAGCTGTGGATTTAAGATGGCTACCTTATTGCCAGGCCACAAGCTCACTGAGGCAGCTGTTGCTTATTTGAGAAAATGTAGGAAATTTTGAAGCCTGAACCAAGACCAGCCAGTTTGTATGGAAAAGCAGCTTAGGTGGACCCATAAGTTGGGTGGGGCAGAATGTCTGGGGATCTCAGAGGTGGGTCAAACAGTGTTCGCCAGGTAGGTGGAGTCTCAGATAGGACTTCAACTTGTGGGCTCTGTGGGAGGAGGGTTTAGAAAAGGGACAATGGCCTCTGCTTGCCTTGATACCGGACACTTCAGTTTCTCCCTGTGCACCCCTGGTACCTTTTAAGCTGCTACCCTTGTGCTGGAGCTCAGAGGGAGTGAGTCTGAGTAGGTGCTTCCATGTGTGGGTTTCTTAAAAGGAACTGTTTAGGGCTCCAGCAGTTTCTTTCACTGACTCAATCCCCTCTGGCTTTTGCAGCCAGAAGTTGGGGTGACTTATCTTCCTGGCACTGGAGCCCTGGGCTGGGGGCTTGGCATGGGACTGGGACTCCTCACTCCTGAGGTATCCCTCCCTAATTTTTATCCACCACACATGGGTAAGGGACCAGCCCATTCTGCATCTACACTCCTCCTACCTATGTAGATGAATGTGGTCTCTTTAATTCCATAGTTGTCAACCTTCCATTTGACTTGATTTCTGAAGTTCTGAGTGATAACTATTCTATGTTTTAGTTGTAACCTTGATGTGGTTTTAAGAAGAAATGAGCCATGTCTGCCTACGCCACCATCTTGACCAAAAGTCATCTCTATATGTCTTTTGATTCCAACTTTTATTTCTTCTTTGACCCAGTCATTTTTAGTAATATATTGTTTAATCTCCACATATTTGTGGGTTTCTTTACTTCCTTTTTGCAGTTGGTTTTTAATTTCAAAGCATTGTGGTCAGAGAATGTGCTTGGTATAATTTTCAATCTTCTTGAATTTATTGAGTCTAGTTTGGTGATACAACATGAACTACCTTAAGAATGTTTCTTGTGCACTGGAGAAGAATGTATAATCTGATGTTCTGGGATGAAAAGCTCTGTAAAAGTCAGTTATGTACATGTGGTCTAATATGTCATTTAGGCCAATGTTTCTTTATTGATTTTCTGCTTGGATGATTTATCTAGAGCTGTCAATGGTGTAGTATAAGGTCCCCAACTATGATTGTGTTTTATCTGTTTCTCTCTTCAGTTCTGTTAGTAGTTGTTTTATATATTTCGATGTTCCCTTATTGGGTACATATATATTAAGAAGCGTTATGTCTTCTTGATGTAGTATCCCTTTTATCATTATAAAATGTCCATTAAAGAGTAAAGGAGACCAAATGTATGGTGACAGAAAATTATTTGACTTTGGGTGGTGGACATACAATGCAATGGATAGATCATGTATTGTGGAGATGTTTACCTAAAACTTGCATGATCCCATTAATGAATGTTACCCCAATAAATTTAATTTTTTAAAAAAGAGAAAAATTAAAAAGAAATCAGATCTGTGAAGGACCAGTTACAAACTTTGTATTGCCTACTATAAAATGAAACTGTGGGTTCCCATGCTTATAAATGAAGAATTTCAAGATGGTGACAGCTGAGCATTAAACCAAATGTGCAGTCCCTGTTGGCTGCCCGAAAGCTGACCCTGGACCCGTGTGATACAATAGCTGGAGTCAGTCCCTAAGAAGCTTCTCTCTTCTTGTTCCAGAATAAGACTGGTGAGTCGTCTGATATGAGCAGCAAGGCAAAGACTGTAGCAAGTTCACACTGTTCATTACCTCAAAGCTCTTATTAACCTTACTAGTGGGGATTGATACATTACAGAGATGATACTTAGGAGTCTAATTGAAAACAAGTATTATGACTAGGTGAGACAAATAAAGATGGAAATTAAGAGAATCTTTATTTCTTGTTTGTGTTGACAGTGGTTGATGAAAACATAACTAAGAGAAGGGAATACTGTTAACTTTAAATCTGTTCTTTGGAACTGTTCTTTACCAGTAGGCACTCATTTAACTGCCTTTATAAGAATACATTCTTGAATAATTTGGGGGAGAGACCGACTTAGGCAAAAAGTTTTCTGTCAAATTCTGTGATTTTTATTTACTTTTTAAGGAATTAGTGAGACACAGCTTTTCATATCAATTTTAAATGTTAGGACCCTTCTCCATTTATTTTTTGCCTCAGAAAATGGCTCTAAAAACTTGCTGAGCTTTTCATAGGAGGTATAAAAAATTTAAAGGTGGTAAACTCTGAAAGTTGAAAGCATTTTGTGTCGGGGGGGTGGGGTAGGGTGTGTGTGTGTATTGTTACCTGCTAATATCATAAAGGGAGGAATAGTAGCTATGAGGTTTGATAGTTTGAGAGATTCTAAAATTCGATGCTGTCATTTTTATTTGTAGTAAGTTTCCTTGGTGAACTCTGTACCCAAGATATCTTGAGGGCAAAGTTTGAGAACACCTTTTAAAGGGTAGCTTACATTCCTAGGAAAAGATCTGTTGCTTACTAAACCAAATCCCTTTTTAAAGTTTTCAGTGACCTGCTATTTGCAAGGTGATTCTACCAGCAAGGGACTGGTTGCTGAGATAATTTGATTAAGATAAGTCTTCTGGTTAAAGCTTTTACAAGGTTATCAAAGGCCTTTCTTGAATAGTGTACTTTGCAGTGGTTTTCAGAAACTTTTGAGTATCTAAAGTGCTATTCTCTGACCTGGGAAGTAATAGAGGTAGTAAAGTATTTTGTCAGACCCACAAGGCCAGTTCTGGATAGTTGGCATTAAACAATGCAAAATTCCAAAGTGCAGACAGCTTGGCACATTTGAGTTCTGTTCAGAACCAGTGCATTCTGTTCAGAACTAGTTTTGTTGTTTTTTTCTTTCAATAGTGCTTTTGTCTTTCTGCTAAAGGTCAGACTGCAGTGTCCAGTACTGGTGGTGTTCCTCTGGGAGAGTGACTAGAGAAGGGGGTGGACATATTATTGACTTAGTTTTTATATCTAGAATAATCTCTCACATCAGATTTTATATAAGTGAAAACTTAAATAACATGGTATGCATTTTTAAACTGCCAGTGAGCCGCTGCCAAATCTACCATCACTTTGGGCCTGTGAGCTCTCCTTTGGGCTCATTTCACACACACCCCCCACCTTTGCTCTTCAGCAGATTTAGGTTCAGGCTTAGTTGGAATGTCACCATTTGGGCCATCAACGTAACACTCAGTTAAAGTAATCTGTCATATGGAGTTTCCACCGCTAGCTAGCAGAACTGTTAGGTAAAGTAACTGGAGTGTTGCCTGCTGCATAGTGGGTGTTGTATACATGTTAATTGACCTGGTCTGCCACCTAAGAGAGGGGAATGAAGTTCAAGTGCATATCCCTGCCTCCTTGTTTCCCTGTTCCATGAAGAGTGGCAGGAGGGTCCACAGCTGACCCTGGCCAGCCTCAAGCTAGAGTACAATCCTGCTGTACTGTTTTTCAACTGCACACAATGTATTTAGGGGGAGTTTGTAACGTATGTGCACTTAGCTCTACTATTAGTGTGGCTGGTTTCTGGAGGAGCCTCACTCAGTTCGTTGTGGGTAAGAGCATGAAATGACTGATTTTCTGCATGCACTGCATACATTTGTGCTCTGTCAGATCCCCCATTCCAGCCGCTGGGTAGTGGGTATATTCTATAATTCCTTCGCAAAACTCCGAATCTAATGGCCAAGACAAGCACCTCCCCTAGTCTTTCTCCTGGGCTCCAGCTCCTCCCGGAGTAACAAATAGGAAGCACAGTTTTAGTAGCTTGAATTGGGCAAATCATAGTTCAGTGGTGAGAAGGTGTGTCCATCTGGTTCATTCTGATCTCTTTACAGATAGTGCGTGTGGCTCCTCTGGGTTTGTGTTAGCATCATTACAGGGATGCAGAGTCTCCCTTGGGCCTTGCTAGGTGCTCATGCCACATTCACACTCCCAACTCCTCCCTGGAGTAAAGTGACCTGCTGCCTGGCCCAGCAGCTGCCAGCATTCGGTGGGCTCCTGTCCCACTAACCTCAACACTCTTTGAAAAGGAACCACACAGCTGCTGGATCCCTTCCCACCCTGTCTAGGAGTTGTAAAGAACTGGCATGGAGCAAAAGTACTCCCATCTTCTTTCCTGGAATACCACCCTTGGCTCTTTTTAAGCCTTGCTTGCTGAAGGCTCCTCCAGGGGGCATCCCATCTTCCAAATTGCTAGCTCAGAAGTGGTGCCAGTGTCTGTGTTTATGGGTGCCCCCAGTCCAGCTTACAGGCGCCAAGTTCTCCCAGCTCCCTAAGGTGCTCCATCCTGCTGCTGTGTCAGCCCAGGGTGGGCCTGTGGGTTCTGCATTCAGCAAGTGGCCAGATAAGAATAGGATGCCTGCCTTCACTTCTTGCAGGCACCCTGGTCTCTTCGAGATTCTCTTACAAACCCTCCCATGCACTTCATGTATTTTAAAAGCAGGCGGCAACCTGCATTAGACACTTGCCCTTCTTGAAAATATCAACCAATTCTCCCTTTCCTTGGAGGCTGGGGCAGAGAAGGGGGGGCTTCAGTCAGAAGTCCTGTGATTTCTTGGTAGCAGGAGGGGGAAGTGTGGGTCCCTCTGTATCCATGGCTTTCTAAGTGGGGTCCTTGGCCCCATTGTCTTATCTGTAATTCTAAGACTGAGAGAAACCATTCCACGGTGTCGTCTTCTTCTTCTTCTTCTTCTTCTTCTTCTTCTTCTTCTTCTTCTTCTTCTTCTTCTTTTTTTAAAGATTTTTCAAGATTTTATTCATTATTTTTAGAGAGAAGGGCAGGGAGGGAGGAAGAAAGGGAGGAGGAACATCAATATATGGTTGCCTTTTACCTGCTTCCAGCTAGGGACCTGGCTGGAGACCTGGCTTGCAACCTGGTTATGTGCCCTGACTGGGGAATTGAACCAGCAACCCTTGGGCTTGCAGGCTGGCATTCAGTCCACTGATCCACACTCGCCAGGGCCCACTATGTCTTCTTTATAGTAGTAATATTCTTTTTCTTTAAGTCCTTGCCTTATAGTGCCTCAGATGCTCTTCCCGTGCATCCTGTCCTGCAGAACCACAGGGCAAGGCCAGGGGAATGCTTATTGGTTCTTGTGTCGGATTTGAGTGCTAGGCTTAAAATATATCTCATTTGTAGGAAGGTGCTGTAGGGGTCTCCATGGATAGTGCTGAATACTTGTGACCCTTTAAAATTTACATATTTGAAATCTTAATGCCCAACTTGATGGTATTGGGAGATGATTAGTTCATGAGGGTGGGGCCCTCATAATGGGATTAGTGTTCATAGAAAAGAGACCCCAGAGAGATCTCTAGTCCCTTCCACCATCTGAGGACACAGCAAGCAGGTGTCAGCTGTGAACCAACAAGGGGACTGGACTCTTCCCCTCTCCAGTCTTGATTTGGACTGTCCAACTTCTAGAACTGTGAGATATCATTTTAATTAGCTACAGGGATAGGAAGTTCAAGGTTCTCTAAGTTTTCTTGAATTTCATTCTGCTGGCAAGGATTGCTGCTATTTCTTCATACTCACCTAAGAAAGGGACAATTGAAATAAACTGAGAGTCTCACTTTAGATAGTAGAGTTGACAATTAGATGTAAGCTACTTCATTGCTCATTTTTTCCAACATAGAAGAGCGGAAGGGGAAAGCACTGAAGGTACATGAGTGAAAGGTGGGGGCGGGCAATTTGGGGAAAATTAGCCTGGCAGCAGCCTGCAAACCGGATCATCTGAGAGGGAGTGCTGGAGGTACAGAGCACCAGATCAGAGGTGAAAGTTCAGACCAGAGGTCAAAGGGCCTCACTGGATTATGTGGCAGTGGAATGGACCAACGAAATGAAGAGGGACAGAAGGAAATTTGATAGAAGCTAGTCACTGATTAGAATGAGAACAGGAAGGAACATTGCAGTTTGGATCTAGGATCCATGAGAAGAAAGGGTACCATGAACAGAAATGGGGAGTTAGAAAAGAAGGCCAATTTGAGGGTAGAAAAGATCAGGGCCACCCAAGATGTCCCCTTGTCTAGATACAAGGTCTGGACAGCAGAACACAGCCTGGTGATCTGGACATGGATCCTGTATAACCATACATGAGGGCCCTGTGGAAGATTTCTGTAGGGCAACATGATTCCTATAGTCACAGCAATTCATCTGGACCATAGCCAGACTGTAGTAGTTAAGGGATAGGGGTGGGGCTGGGGGGACAGGTCTGTGTCCCTGAACTGGTTTCTGAGAAAACCAGCATATAATGAAGGCACCTGCTTTTGACTACCTTCTCTATGCATATCCATATTATTCTTTTCCTTTTTACATTGTTGTGTGTATAAAGAAAATTTACTATTTTAGTCATTTTAAAATGTACAGTTTATTGGCATTACCATATTAAATATCACCACTATCCATCTCCAGGGCTTTGTTCTTATAGAACTGAAACTCTATATCCATTAAACACTAATGCCCCATTCTTGTTCTCCCCAACCCCTGACTACTGCCATTTTATTTTCTGGCTCTGTAAACGTGATTATTTTAGAGACTTCCTGTAAGTGGAAGCATACAGTGTTTGTTCTTTTATGTCTGGTTTATTTCATTTAGTATAGAGTGACTTCAAGGTTCATCCATGTTGTGGCACATATAAGAAGTGTATTTCGCCCTGGCTGGTAGCACAGTGGTTAAGGCGCTGGCCTGCGAACCCAAAGGTCGCAGGTTTGATTCCCCAGCCAGGGCACATAACCAGATTGCAAGCCAGGTCTCCAGTCAGGTCTGTGGCTGGAAGCAGGTGAAACACAACCATACACTGATGTCTCTCTCCCTCTCTGCCTCTCTCCCTTCCCCTCTTTCTAAAAATAATAAAATAAAATCTTAAAAAAAAAAAAAGAAGTGTATTTTTAAGGCTGAATAATAATCTCTTATATGGATAAGACTCCATTTTGTTTATCTGTTGGACACTTGAGTTGTTTCTTTCTTTTGGCTGTTATGAATAATGCTGCTATAAACATGGGTATACAAGTATCTGAGTCCCTGCTTTCAATTCTTTTGGATGTATACCCAAAAGTAAAATTGGTGGATCATATGTAAGTCTATGTTTAACTTTTGAGGAACCACCAAACTCTTTTCCACAGTGGCTGCACCATTTTACATTTCTACTGGTAATATGTACATGGGGGTTTCACTTTATTTATATTGTCCCCAACGTTTGTTATTTTCTGTGTGTTTCTTTTCTAAAAATAGCTAGCCTAATAAGTATAAAAGATTTTTATTTGCCTTTCCCTAATGTCCCTGTTTTATGCAGCTTTTTCTAATATATTTTCAGCACAAATTTAATAATTATGTAAATATAGTGCCTTGCAATTTGTTTTTTTTTGTTTGTTTGTTTGTTTTTTTAATGCTATACTTTTTGAGAATGCGCTTGAGAAAGAGCAGCTGTGAACCCTGTAAATTCATGGCCCACCTTTACCCATCTGAAAACATATTCATGGGACGTATTTTTACTTCCCTTTGAAATGTTATAAAAGTTTAAGATGTGTTTCATTCAACATGCAGAGCGTTGGACTATTTTTAAGTTAGTTCTGAGCATTTGAAAATCAGAAGTGCTTGTAAAAATAAGAATACCCGAATATCTCATTTCTAAGGAAATTATGAAGGCAGAATCCCAGTGGGCTGCACTCACCCAGGCAACAGTGGGGCTGGTGCCAGGCGGCACCTAGCGGCATCCCGGCCAGCATGGCCCTTCCTCAGCCCCTCCTCAACTTCCTCAGCGCTGCCCTTCCTCACCCCAGCAGGCATCTGTGTGGAGGCCCTGCTAGAGTGGATTTTCTGAGGCTGAAGTTAGTCTGGATTTATTCCAATTCATATTAATAATTTAGGTGATAAGCAGTTACTAATACTTCTACTCTGCCTAGCTACTTAATACCTCCACTGACACTTTCTTTCCGATAAAATCTGAAATCTTGTTATCTATCCCGGAGTGCCTTATGCCCCTCGGGGACAGGTCTTGCCAACAGATTGGTCTCTACTGGTTAAAAAGTTCCTTTAAATTTGAGTTTCCTCTTAGCTAGGACTATTTGAAATTGAGTTTTTGTAAGTGCAGAAAGCCCACACGCTCTCTTCCAGCTCTGCCATGGGCTGGCTTAGTGGCATCTTGGTGTGTTGCCGCCTATTTCCAAGTCCCTGCTTGTTATTCTTGTCCACCAGGGATCATATCAATAAATCTGCTTTTCACGTGTGTTCGCTTTATGTTTATGTGTGTGACCGTATCCCAGCCATTTAGTGTTCTGTGTACATTAAACTATATATATGTGGTCTGGAGACATAGCTGGCAACGTCTGTGGATGTTGCAGTGGTGGGGATCGTGCTTGGCAGGCGTGGGATCCCGTGTGCTACAGATAATCAGTCCTGGAAGGTGTTCGTTAGGGGAGGCTGCCTCCCAAGCCTGAAATGGAGGCGTTGTGAAACCCAGGCTGGCCCAGAACAGCCTCGCAGTATGATTTGTTATTGCACAGGGCTGGCTGTACTGTCGGTCAAGCCACATTTCCTGAAACCTAAGAACACCAGGGTGTAATAGTGTTCTCTTGTAACCAGCTCCTGTTCCCTGAAACCTCTGTGTGACTCTCCTTGTGGTTTGCAGCCTGTCTCTGTGTGGTCGCTCATGACTTCCCTGAAGGAGAGACTTTTCGGAAGAGAGAGGGTGCACGTGGGTGTGGTAGGCAACTCGCCTCCAGTCTCCTCCGCTTCACTGCCCTTCCAACAGGTTTCCTCTCTGACGGAGCTCTGGCTGGAAACCTTGTTGTCAGTCACCTAAGTCCCCATGATTGGTGCTTCCTGTCAGGGGGGAAACTGGGGTCTGGGTCGCCACGGTGGGTTTTTCTCTCCTGCTTTTCGGCCAGTTTCTTCTGTGTCCATCACTCTTCTCCTGTCTGCTCTTTCCTAACTGGACATAATATTTAGCTCTGGAGTTTGAATTATGATTTTTGTATTACATAGACATTTACTTGCCCTGCCATGCCACAAAAGTTCCCCTTGTCAGTTGCCTTTTTCCCAAGGTAGGTGGGACAAGATTGTTTTTCATTTGTGTGGACTTTCGCTTTCCCCCTCTGTAAGGGTCTGTCACAGGGAAAAAAATGTTTTCTCTATTTCTGATGTTTGTAAGAGTATAGGACAAGGATGAAATTGTTAGGCAAGTGAAATGGTACTTAATTATCTCTCTGGAAATTCTTACGCATCTAAAAGGCTCTCTGAGTGAGAAGTGACTGTGGGTGGCAGGTGGGATTCCCAATTCCCAAGCATGCGATAGGGGTGGCTCCTGCAGACACTGCTTTGCCCATCTGGCCACCCCACGGCTCCCTCTTCTTGCTTCAGTGTCCACTCCACCCAGGTAGCCACTGTTGGGAACCAAGAGCTAGTAGACAGTTAAGAGACTGACTTCTGAGAAAAGGACCTTAGTTTTAAAAAGCTGTTTAGCCTGCCTTCTTTGTTAAGGTATAAGGGCTCAGAAGCACCAGCCTTCAGGATAGATCACAGGGGCACAGGGGCGTCTATGCTTCTCAGAGTTAAGAAATGTTGAGACTCAGACAGAACTCACCAGCTGCCTTTAGTGCTAGGCAGATATTCTGGGTGCCAGGGCTCTAATTAAATATTAACCTACATATATTAAAATCAGGGAAGTACTGGAGAGCACTGCTGCAGATACTGCCCCCATGTGGTTGAGCTGGGAGGAATCTGGCTAAGAGAACTTGGGCTGTATTTTAGAGGAAGGCTCCTTGGATTCCAACTGGTTCTGGTACGATTGGAAGTTTTACTTAGTGAGCTTATTTTGTAATATTATGTGTATAGAGTGGGTGGTTAATAAAGAGCTTTAAAATTGTTATTTGGTCATAAATGCACATGATATAAAAAATTTAAGTACACAGTGGAAATTATCTTGTATCTACCCAGTCCCCAGCCCCAGAGAAAGCCACTTTTGCAAGTTTCTTTGGTGGCTTTCAAAGGATAATTTCTGAGTAGTTATATTTCTATAACTACATGTATAACTGTATATGTATACACACACACTACTATATAATTGTGTAACACAATGGTGTACACAATTGGCAACATCATTACATTTTTCAGTAATGATGATTTCCTGCATTCTTTTAATCCTGTTTTAAACAGAAGAAGATGAGAACCTGGGGCTGAACATCAGTGGTTCTTGTATGAAGTGGCAACTGTTAAGGAGCATGAGATATGTGATGGAGCAGAAATGTTTAGTGGTCTGAAATTGTAGCAGTTGACCTCAAAAATCTTTTTTTTTTTTTTTTTTTTAAATTTTATTTATAATTTCCAGAGAGAGGGGCAGGGAGAGAGAGAGACATCAATGTATGGTTGCCTTTCACTTGCCTCCAGCTACAGACCTGGCTGGAGACCTGGCTTGCAACCTGATTATTTGCCCTGGCTGGGGAATCGAACCAGTGACCTTTGGGTTCGCAGGCCAGTGCCTTATCCACTGTGCTACCAGCCAGGGCCTATGACCTCAAAATCTTAAAACCACAACTGGCCCTACTTGAGGATCTCTGGTGCAAAAGTTGACCCAATCACCCCTGCGCCCAGCCCAAGGTGTGGAACATGGTCTCACTGGTCACATGGTGGGTGGTTACTAGTTTGAGCTAGATCCCCTAAAACTTACTTCCTTTTATTCCTAGTTCACTTTGTCACATGGACAACCATTCAGATGTGTATAAAATGTGCCATTTAGGTCTATAAGTATTCTTGCAGCCTATCTCATCTTGTATTTTCAGTTTATGGAAAGGGTATGGCTATGTCATTCTGTTCCATAGGGGTTTTTTTAATTTTTTTTTTTTTTTGCTTGTTTGTTTTGTTTTTGTTTTGCTAAGCTTGGAATGTTCCATCTTTGTTGGTAAATGTGTATCTTGTTTGTTGCTGCTTATCCTTGTGTGGCAGAACTGAGATTTTTAAAACAGTTGAAACCTTGCAATGACTTTTACCCACATTTTTCTTTTATTTTAACTTTTGTTCATCACAAACAATACTTCAAAACGTTAGGAAACCCTAGATTGTCACAACCTATATATTAATTTTCTTAACTTTTTCATATGTGGACACACCTGCTATAGTTACAACAAAAAGTCATGGATTTTTGTGTCATTGTTTTATTCACTTTATTACATCAATGTTAGTTCATTTTGCTAAGTTGTGTTCATAAATTTCAGTGGTTTCAGCTTCACAATCTCTTCTGCGAAACAGCTTGTAAGTCATTCATTTAAAAATATCATTGTGAGCCCTGGCTGGTAGCACAGTGGATAAGGTGCCGGCTTGCGAACCCAAAGGTCACTGGTTCGATTCCCCAGCCAGGGCACATAACCAGGTTGCAAGCCAGGTCTCCAGCTAGGTCCATGGCTGGAGGCAAGTGAAAAGCAACCATACATTGATGTTTCTGTTTCTCTCCCTCTCTGCCTCTCTCCCTTCCTCTCTTTCTGAAAATAATAAATAAAATATAAATATATATATATATCACTGTGAAAAAAATAAAAGAAAATAAAATACCACTGTGATTTAATATCCTCATGCATATGTTTTGTTGTTGTTGTTTTTCTCTTTTATTATTTAGCCAGAATAGATGTGCATTGGGGGATTATGTAGTTAAAGAGAGAAATTATTGTATGGCTTATGATACAAATTGCCTCACACTGTATTCCCAGAAACAAATGTATGTTTCCTATTTCATTTGAAACATGCTTCTTTATTTTTAGAGCATTTTAGAGCTGTTGCCATAGGAATCGATTTATCGAGTACCATGGTGGTCAGCAGAGAAATAAGGAACTCCAGGTTCTCTGTCTTCAGACGAGTTGCAGAACATACCATCTGCTACCTGTATTGTGCATCCTTTCTATCTCCCACCCTGTCTGGCACGAGCACAGTGCTGGTTTTACTCATTCATCCTTCCGCTCGCCGTGGGCTGGATTGTCAGGAGCTAGTTGGGGCGCAGCCCTGCTTCGGTCTGGCCCGGGGCATGTGGGAACCATGAACTGTAAATACGGACATGCATATGGAAAAGAATGGTACTTGGACTGCTTCTACTATCTGCTTGTTTTCCAAAGATTACACAGTGCCTTGCTGCTTGTAAAGATTGTGTGCCAATGAAGAGGAGGAGGAGGAGTGGCGAGTGGGGGACACTTGCAAGAACATATGTTGGAGTCTTTTCATTCTCCTCTTAGTGACAATGATTGATGGCAGCTAGTGAGTCCCTGTTTGTCACTTTCTTGGTACAGCTGGCAGTGGGGGTGAGGGAACTCAATAGGACTGGGCAAAGGACATAGGTACAAAAGGAAAGGGCTCTTGATATGGTACCGAAAAGACATTTTTCACAGTTAAACTTTTTACTAGTGGCTTCTCGTGCTGTTACTTCACTACTGCCTGCTGAGAGCTACTCTCTTTTTTGATCTTTTATTAGACTCCAGAAAAGTCAGTCTTTATGTCCCTTCCTTAATCCCCATCTCTAGGAAAGGATTACCTGTGAGCACAAGATACCTGTAGGTTAAGGGGAGGAAAAGAAGGAAGAAAATACATACTGGATGCAGCTTGTGCCAATTAGGTTTCTTATATATTGAAATATGGCCTGGCTTTGGTTATGGCAAATTCTTGTTGTTCTAGAATGTCTGCTATTGACCAATTCCATCTTGAATGTTTGGTTGGGAAGCAGGAAAGGGCTGTAAAAATAGAGTTGAGAATAGGAAGGCATTGTGGCAAATTGAGTACGTTTCCAAAGGTCTTGTTAAGCTCGCTGCTTTCATTCTCCTGCCTTGGCAGTGGGGGTGGGGTGCAAATAGATGTTTAAAAGTGCAGGAACTGTAATTATTTTGTGGTTAGATCATGTGCACAGTGCGGACAAACTCAGGAAGGAGAATCTGCTTCATCAAGTTTTCAGTTGTTATTTAGGCCAGAATTTATGCAGAAGCCTCAAATGAATGTTGATTTGCCAGGAAGCTGCTGCCAATAACTTTTGGTTCATTCTGCTTGACTTTTTTCCTGCACCTCATCTTGTGGTTTTCTTGCAAAACAGAGAGTGCTTTGAACTGCAGTTGAACGTGACAGTCCTGTCCCACCTGTAGCCAGTTCTAGGAAGGCTGGGCTGACAGAGCCCCATTTTTAAGCTCAGTTCTCCAGGGCAGTTTGGACTGCCAGTTATCCTTCAGGGTGTCCTGTGCCCCACAGTCTGCACTCAAAGGACTTTGGACCTTGCACATTTAAGTCAGTGCGGCCTTGTGTAGGAGCCCAGGAAAGACCCTCCAGGGGACTGTGTGCTACCTGAGGGATCCTTTGGAGCATTGCTTTTTAATCTGAAGCTCCTCCGCCTAATTCCTTTCTTTTGCAAACAGGTGTTTCTTGCACACCTGTTGCATGCAGGGGACTTTTTAACCCAGTGGCTCCACACATGGTATCCATATTAGCTCTCATGACATCTCTGTGAAGCTGCTGGTATTATACCTATTTTTCTGAAAGGGGGAAATGTCAGCCCTAGTTAATGGCTATGTGACGCAGTCATCACCACTAAGAAGATGCAGAACCACATCTGAAGCCAGATTTTTGGAATCCGGAAGTCCAGTGCTCAGTGGCACCCCACAGACACCCCTGAAAGTGAGAGTAGCCTCGCCAGGCAGTCGCACAGAGGATGTTTGCCTTTGACCTGTGTGGAAGCATAGGTGCACCTCACTTTGGGAAAGCAGAGTCCACGAAGATCGAAACTGGCTCCTTCTAGTTTGGAGGAGGCTTCCCTGTGAGTTTCTGCCTAGGAAGTAAGCTTGAGCCCTGTTCATCCCATTCATCATGAAGGCTGCATCCAAGCAGAGTGTGGAACCCAGGCCTGTACCCTTGAGCAACTTTCTGAACTCTTGAAGCCTTTTTCCTTCTCCACTAAAGGGAAGTAATAATTCTCACCGGATTAGTGTGAGAATATACAAATGTTTGTTCATGCACACGCCAGGTACCTGCTGAGTGCTGGGCAATGTGCTAAGCAATCGTGAGCTGCCGTGGTTTGCCGTTGGTGGTGTCGGCATCGTGGGAGCTCTGTCATAGTGGAAAACTGGCTCGTGAACCTATATAAATATTTGTTTGTCCCTCCCAAATACCAGTTAAGCTTATAACTTACATGAGACAATAGAGTGCATGTGCTGGCCGGGCGGGGGGTGGTGGACTGAGGACGGCTTGGCTTGGATCGGGGGAGACCATGGCACAGGCTGTGCGGAGAGGAGAGAGCACGTTTGGCGCAGTAACGTGCTGGTTTAGCTGCTGCCCCACAGACGTCTGCTTGGCAGGGGACAGCTAGACAAATAATGTGGAAGCGCAGATGTGAACAGTGGATTATGTTGGCAGTCGGGGAGAGTGGTTCTAGGATATGGCAGTGAGCAGTAAAGGCTGCGGTAGCTGTCATGGAAGGTGCTTGTTACGTGCCAGGCTCTGTTCGCGTGCGTTTCTCCCATTAACTCGTAGCAACCCTCTGAGGTGGTACTATTATCATCCATTCCCAGCTTACAGATTAGGAAACAGCGCAGACGAGGCACACAGCTGGTGAGTGGCAGAGCTCAGGCTGTGCTTTCAGCCATGGCTGTGCGCCTCTGAAGGCAGACAGGGTTCTAGCTCCTGCAGAGTCCACATCCTAAGGAGGCGAGACAGTCAAACAAGTAACTGTGATAGAACCTTCCAGGTAGTAATAAATGCAGTGAAGAGAAATAAAATTGGGGTTTTAGAGGATGATGGAGATTAGTGTTTTAGTTAGTGGATTACTTGCTTGGGCTGCCATAACAAATTACTGACAGACCAAGTGGCTTAAACAATAACCATTTATTGCTCATTGTTCTGAAGGCTGGAAGCCCCAGATGAGGGTGTTGGTGGGATTATTTTCTTCCATGGCCTCTCTCCTTGCCTAGCCAGATGGCTATTTCTCCCTGTGTCCTCAGTAGTTTTCCTTCTTTACACAGCCCCGGAGTCTGTCTGTCTGTCCTAATCTCTAACATGCGCCAGTCATTGGATGAGCATCTACCCAAATGGCCTCATTTTAACTTACCTTTCCAAATACAGTCATATTCATGGGTACTAAGGTTAGAACTTAAACAAATGAATTTGGGAGGGGGGCACAGCTCTGCCCATAACACTCTGTCCTTGGACCACCAAAATTAGCATCCTTCTCATCTAATATCTCAGAAGACCCAAAGTCTTCACCCATTCTAATGTCAGCTTTAGATCTTTCCTAAATATCATCTAAATCGAGTGTGGGTGAGCCTTGTAGTATTCATCATGAGGCAAAAACTCCTCTTCAGGTGTGAGCCTGTGCAATCAGGCAAATTTCAAAATACAGTGGTGGGACAGGTAATGATACACATTATCATCCTAAAAAAGAGAAATTGGAAAGAAGAAAGGGGTCATGAATCTAAGCAAACCCCAACCCTAAGAGGGAAAATTCCATTCAATTTTAAGGTTAGAGAGTAATTTCTTAGATTCTCTTACCTTTGAGCCAACCAAGATGGTGGTCCTGCCTTCCAGGTGCACTGGGGCTGAATCCTGGCCCCTGAAACCAAGGAGAGGAGTCACCTTCAGGGTCCTTTCCCCCCTTATCTTATTAGATAACACAGCCAGATAGTTCTGTTGTTCTAGCCCATGGAACCCCTGAAATCCAAGGGTAACCCTTCATTCTTACCCTGCCTCTGTCCCCTTTAGTTTATGGTTCTGCTAATAGAACCCCATCTCTCTTTGTGGCTTTTGCTGAGATGGGTGATTAAATTGATGAGTCACATTCTTTTTTTTTTAATTTAATTTTATCGTTGTTTTATTACATCCGTCCCCTTTTTCCTTCCTTCTGTCTCCTTCCCCACCCACCCACTCCCCCCAAAGTCAATCCCACTTGTCCACGTCCATGCTTCTTCCATACTAGTTCCTTGACTAAACTGCTCCCCTTCTTTGCCTCCTCCTCTCCCCTCCCCGCTTCCCCCTCCCATCTGCCCACTGGAGATCTATTCATTGTATTCATGTATCTGATTCTGTTTTGCTTATTTGTTTGTTTTGTTCATTAGTGTCCTGAAATGGGTGAGATCATATGGTATTTGTCTTTCATTGACTGGCTTATTTCACTAAACATAATACTTTCCAGTTCCATCCATGTTGTTGCAAAGGTTAGGAGTTCCTTCTTTCTTTCATCTGTGTAGTATTCCATTTTGTAAATGTACCAAAGTGTTTTGATCCAATCATCCACTGATGGGCACTTAGGCTGTTTCCAGCACTTGGCTATTGTAAATAGCGCTGCTATGAACATAGAGGTATATAGGTTCTTCTGAATTGGTATTTCAGGATTCTTCGGGTATAGTCCTAGTAGCGGAATCGCTGGGTCAAAAGGCAGTTCCATTTTTAGTATTTTGAGGAAACTCCATACTGTTTTCCACAGTGGCTGCACCAGCCTGCATTCTCTCCAACAGTGCACCATGGTTCCCTTTTCCCCACATCCTCACCAACACTTGTTGTTTGTTGATTTGCTGATGATTGCTGTTCTGACAGGTGTGAGGTGGTATCTTATTGTGGTTTTAATTTGCATCTCTCTGATGGCTAGTGATGTTGAGCATTCTTTCATATGCCTCTGGGCCCTTTGTATATCTTCCTCAGTGAGTTGTCTGTTCAGGTCCTTTGCCCATTTTTTAATTGGGCTGTCTGTCTCCCTGGTGTTGAGTTGCATTAGTTCTTTATATATTTTGGAGATCAAACCCTTGTCTGAGGTATCATTGGCAAATATGTTTTCCCATACAGTTGGTTCCCTTTTAATTTTGTTGGTGTTTTCTTTAGCTGAACAGAAACTTCTCAATTTGATATAGTCCCATTTGTTAATTTGTTCTTTTATTTCCTTTGCCCTTGGTGAAGTATCAATAAAGATATTTCTGCATAGGATATCTAAAATTTTACTGCCTATATTTTTCTCCAGGACCTTTATGGTGGCACTGCTTATGTGTCACATTCTTTTTTTTTTTTTTTTTGCGTCACATTCTTTACACAGTGATTGTCCAGCTGTAACTTTTTATGTTCTCTTCCTTTCTTTTCTTTTTTTTTTTTTTGTGCAATATTAATAGGTTGAAAATTCCCCAAATTTTCAAGTTTAGATTTCTTTTTGCTTAACAATTTTTTCTTCAATTCCTCTGTCTGCTGTTGCATTTACTGTGGGTGGCAAAGATGACCCAAGTTTGCTCCTGATTTGTTTCACTAGTTTTATTTTAATGAGATTTTATTTATTTATTTTTAGAGAGGGGAAGAGAGGAAGAAAGAGAGGGAGAGGAACATCCATTAGTGAGAGATGCATGGATCAGTGGCCTCTCACATGCCCCTAGCTGGCCCATAACCAAGGCATGTGCCCTGACTGGGAATTGAACCAATGATCTTTTGGTTTGCAGACTGGTGCTCAATCCACTAAGCCACACCAGCCAGGGCTGTTTCACTTATTTTATGTAGTGATCAGTGACACTCCCCTTCTTCCTTTACTTCCTAAGCCTTAAAGCCAGGCTGTTGACATAGTTAGAGGTACCTGGAAAGGCATATGTACTTAATGTTTTTCCTTAATGGGTAATCCTTTTGGTTAGGTGTCTCAACCAACATGCTTTAAAAAAAAGTTTACAGTGTTTTCTTTTTGTCCTGCTTCCATCCGTCATCACAAACTAGATTATATCACACACTGTCATTTTTCCCTCTACCACCACAAGACTCCATTTAGGCACAAGTGTTAAGTACAACCAGCAAACAAGTTCTTGCTTTTACATGTTGGAAAGAACTAGGGACCCTAGGACACGCTGTATTTCATTACTGAAAATAATACGTACTTATGATTTAAAAAATTAAGATGCCCACCTCAGTTGTGTGAAGGGTGTTCCCCTGTGTCCCCATTCCCCTGAGCCAATAGGGCTGATGGAGTCATGGTGGCAGTTCTGCAACACCCTCCAGGGAATGAAAAGGCTTTACCAGGAGAACTTAATCTAATCCTGCTGACAGTTTACTTTCTATTGGCCCAAAAGGTGACTGATTACATTGTACATATAACAATACCTGATCTTTCTTTATTTTTTTGTAAAATATTTCCTATGCTGAATTTCAAAACATTTAAGGAGAAAAGGTGACTTGTAACACTTGAAAGTTCATGGAACAGGGCACAACATTGAAACAGGGTTTTGTGTAGCAAAAACATACTTCCTGGGCTCTGGCCAACAGTTCTACTTTCGGGACATTTATTCCATACAGTGCTGTATGATAGAGACCAAGATTTATAGTTGGTGATTTCCTGAATAACAACTCCAATAGCAAATGCCTCAGTGAAACAACTTTCATATGCTCTGCAAGGCACCAAGTAGCATAGTGGAATGGATTGTTTGTCTCAGGATTTTCATGAGTTTGATTTTTTTAATCTCTTGCAAGACAAAATATTAATTATTTTTAACACTAAAAATTGGAACACATTTTCACCTTTATCTCCCCTTCATCCTTTTCCCAGCCCCACCCCTTCTTCTCCCAGTCTCACTTGTATCAGACCTTGTACTGTACTTTTAAATGTAGAGCTACTAGGCCCTGGCTGGTGGCACAGTGGATAAGGCACTGGCCAGTGAATCCAAAGGTCGCTGGTTCAATTCCCCAGTCAGGGCACATACCCAGATTGCAAGCCAGGTCTCCAGCCAGGTCTGTGGCTGGAGGCAGGTGAAAGGCAACCATACCTTGATGTCTCTCTCCCTCTCTGCCTCTTTCCCTTCCCCTCTCTCTAAAAATAATAAAAATTAAATCTTTTTTGAAATAATTTAATTATAGAGCTACTAATGAAAACTACTAATTAGCTACTAATGAAAATGTTAATAAGAGATTGCTCACATGATAAAAAGGAAATTCCTTCTATTTCCATTTTATTTCTCTGTGTCTGCTAAGTGGTCCAAATTTGCCCTGCAGAGAGAAGAGAACACAAGCAATACTAATAGGAAAGTAGCCCCTCTACCTGGAGAGGAAGGTGTTCTGCAACAGCTTTTAGGATCCTCATAAGAAATGGTTTTGTCTTTTGCTTTGGGGTAAGGCATTCACATACTGGTGTTGTGGTTCAGGGGGAGGAATTAATAGAAGGAACAGAGAAGAAGCAGTAAATGCAAGGTCAGCAGGAGGATACACAGCCAATTCTGGTTTTCATTTCTGTGGGTTTTTAGGTCAAATCTGAAGAGAGGTTTTGGATGACATATGAAGTCTTTCTAGCTTGATTTTATGTATTCATACATTCTGTACTCTCATACATAAATCACAGACATATAGATCATTGAAATAGAATTGAGAGTCTAGAAATATCTTTTCCCATTTGTAGTTCATTGATTTTCCACAAGGGTGCCAAGACAATTCAGTGGGATGAAGTATAATCTTTTTAACAAATGGTGCTAGGACAACTAGATATCCATGTGCAAAAGAATGCATTTGGATCCTTACCTCTCACCATGTACAAAAAATAACTCAAAATAGATCAAAAACTTAAATATAAGAATTAACACTCTAAAGCTCTTAGAAGAAAACATTGGTAAGTATTTGTGACCTTTGTCAAATTTAAACATTTTTGTGCAGCCCTGGCTGGTGGCTCAGTGGATAAGGTGCCGGCCTGCGAACCCGAAGGTCGCTGGTTCGATTCCCAGCCAGGGCAACATAACCAGGTTGCAAGCCAGGCCTCCAGCCAGGTCTGTAACTGGAGGTAGGTGAAAGGCAACCATACATTGATGTATCTCTCCCTCCTTGCCTCTCTTCCTTCCCCCTCTTTCTGGAAATAATAAATAAAATCTTAAAAAAAAGAACATTTTTGTGCATAAAAAGACACCATCAAGAAAGCGATAAACCAATACACATAATTGAGAAATATTTTCAAATTATATATCTGATAAGAGACTTACATATTGAATATCTAAAGACCTCATAACTCAATTATAAAAATATAGCTCTATAGAAGATAGGCAAAAAGTCCATAAGCATATTTAAAAAATACTCAATATCATTAGCCATCAGGGAAACAAAAGTCAAAACCCAAATGAGATGCCACTTTGCATCTACTAGGATGGCTATATTCAAAAAGGTCATTGTTGGCAAGGAGGTGAGGAAATTAGAATTCTCATACACTACTGGGGCAAATATAAAATATTGCATCTCGACCCTGGCTGGCATGACTCAGTGGATTGAGCATCGGCCTGCTAACCCATGGGTCCTGGTTCAAATCCCAGCCAGGGCATGTAGGTTGCAAGCCAGGTCTCCAGCCAGGTCCTCAGCTGGAGGCAAGTGAAAGGCAACCATACATTGATGTTTCTCTTCCTTTCTTCCTCCCTTCCTCCCTCCCTTACCCTCTCTCTAAAAATAAATAAATAAAATCTTTATATTATATTGCAATATATATATATATAAATATATATATATAAATATAATATATATATTATATATATTGCATATATATATATGCAATATAATTATATAAATATAAATATATATATATAAATATATATATATTTATATCATCTCCATTGGGAAATAGTCTGGAAGTTTCTAAAAAAGATGAAACATTCTACACACATACACACACACACACACATATATATATATATGCTCAAGAGCAATGACAACATATGTCCATGCAAAAACTTCTATGTTAATGTTTAAGCAATATTACTCATACTAGCCAAAAAGTAGGGGGAAAAAGATGTCGATAAATTGATAAATAAAATGGGATATATCCATACAGTGAAATATTCAGCAACAAAAAGGAATGCAGTACCAATACATCCTACACCATAGATGAATTTTGAAAGTATTATGTTAAGTAAAAGAAGCTAGTCACAAAAAGGCCACATATTATATGATTCCCTCTATGTGAACTCTCCAGAATAGGCCATTCATAGAATGAATATAAATTCGGGGGACCGGGAATCTGGAGGTAATGTGGCATGGCTGCTAATGAGAGAAGTGTTTCTCTTTGAAGTGATGAAAATGTTCTAAAATTGCTAATGGTGGTGGTCTCACAATCCTGTGAATATACTAAACAATTATTGCATTGTACACCTTAAGTGGGTGAGTGGTGTGTGGATTATTTCTCAATAAAATGGTTAATAAACAGAACAAAATTGTATTGCATAATTACAATGTCATTGAATTCCATTATAATTTATTCTCATGGACTGAAACAAGGGACTCATTCCCTGTACATCCAGTAATCACAGAGCCAGACCTCCTGAACATCAAGCCAGTTGTCCCCACTTGTGATTATTGGAGGAAGTTTGACGCCAACGGATCATAAAAATCACACTTTGCGTTTCTATTGGTTTGAACAGATAATGCTAGTTTGTTTAACAAATAAGCTACAGAAGTTGAGGGTGGCTGTAGAAGTTTAATTGTTTCTCATATAACCTTATTGAGAAGACTCTTTGAGATCCTGTGTTGGTTTGCAGGAGATCTTGAGGAGGTGACCTTATTTGGATAGGCTCTAAGCTTCCCTTATCTAACTACTGCTTATAACAGCACCCACAGAGGCAGCCCAGGCCACTTACTTATTATTATTATTTTTGTTAGTGTTGTTGTATTTTTAAAAGATTGTATTTATTTTTAAAGAGAGGGGAAGGGAGGAAGAAAGAGAGGTAGGGAAACATTAATTTCCGGTTGCCTCTTGTGTGCCAGCAACTGGGGATCTGGCCCACAGCCCAGACATGTGCCCTGACTAGGATCAAACCTGCAATCCTTTTGGTTCATAGGCCAGCACTCAATCTACCGAACCACAATAACCTGGGCTATTAATGATTTTTTTAGAGAGAGGAAAGAAGAGGGAGAGGGAGACTTTTTTTTAAAGCATGTTGGTTGAGACACCTAACCAAAATGAGGTTGAGACACCTAACCAAAATGATTCCCCTTTAAGGAAAAACATTAAGTATATGTACAGGGTACACTCGGTAAAGTGACAAAATTTTAGTAAAATAAACAACATACCACAAACGTGTTATATTTTGAAATAAATTTATTCTTATATGTAAATATGTAAACATAGTAATTATTTTTTAAATTGTTCAAAAAAGTCTTCATTTGCTGCAGTAATAGACTCTATTCAACTTCAAGATCTTGAGCACACTTTAATTAGCTTTTCTTAATCCATGGACATCATCATGTTTTTAGTCTTAGCTTTAATAGCCTCTTTATTGGAATGAGGCTGTTTATTAACTTCTCTCTCACAAATGCTGCATACATAATAGTCTAAAGGATTTGCATCTGGTGAACTAGGTGGCCAGATTTCCTTTGACCAGAATTCAGGAACACTGACACTGAGAAATTCTTGTACCTTTTTGGCATTATGTGCTGCTGCACCATCTTGTTGGAAAATAAAATGATGTCCATTTGTGACTTGCTTCATCCATGGTACAACTATCTCTCTCAAAACATCAAGATAAACATCAGCAGTCACCTTCAAGCCTTGTGGGAAAAAATGCCTTGTCATGATACCTCCTTCATTGTTGGTAATACCTAACACCATCACTGTAGCAGGAAATTTCATTTTTATGACAATTAGGACTTCATTAAGATTCTCACAGAGCCACCTGTTGTTTCTTCTGTTGACTCTTTGGTCCTGCTGAAACTTCTTTTCATTGGAAAAGAAAATCAGAGTGTTTTTTCCCTTTGGAATTTTTCAATGTTGTTAGCAGTTTCCTTGCCTTTTCAAAGCGCCTTTCCTTTGTCTGCTGTGTCATAAACTGGCCTCTTCTAAGAACATACGATCTGTACCTGATGCCTTCAGCAATAATCTTGCAAATTGTTGCACCTGACATCTGCAGTTCTCTTGCTATGGAGTTCATTGACTTGCCTGGATCTTCATGGATGATCTCGTGGATTCTGTGTACAATATCTGGACTTGTGCAATCCTTATGTACCTTATGCCTTTCCCTTGTTGTTGTGGCAACATCAGGATCAGCATCATACACCTGCTTCACGTTATCAACTATACATAAAGGGATGTTATTGAAGGCCACAATTTCCTTAGCAGCTCACCCTGCATGTGGTCCAGAACGTATGGTTGCTCTAACATCGTATTCCTTCGACATGACAGTTGCTCTCAGAATTGAATACTTTATATCTGAAACATTGATGCTAAATCATAACCTTAGAAACATAGTTTTTCAAAGTTAATAAGAAGCACGTGAAGATGCGTATGGAGATACAAAGTTTTTGCCAAATGATTGCACGTATCCTATATATGTCTTTTCAAGTATCTCTAACCATGTAATATATCATACTTCATACTTGGTGGTATTTTAGCTTCCAGACCCACTCCAGCTTCCAGTTGACAGCATTTCTCCCCCCACTCCCACTTCCATTATCCATTTCCCTCTCCCCCACCCCTCACATATGTACCCCAATTACAGGGTTGTCATAAAGCAGTTATATATTACTGTGGGAAAAATAATTTCCTAATATTTTAAGGTAATTATTTGAAACTATTGTGTCTTAATGTGAAATAACATCATTAATGCTATAATTTGTAGGTTAGTTAAACCAGAAACTTGATCTACTGCAGTGGCTTTTAACTGGGCCAGATTGTTATGAAAAAGGCAACATTATTGATTTCTTAACTGTTTTTAAATGATCATGTCTATGGTGCTCCTACTTTAGTTTCTTTGAAACAAGTCTCATGTGAACCAAATGTCCCTTATGTACCTTGTGCATGATATGTGAAAGCCAAGTTCCTCATCTTCTTTTACCTGTTCCTGTTTTCCAGTCTTGCAGTTCTGCTAGAATGTTCGAGCTGGGGTATCATTCCATTGTTCTCACTCTACCCCCTGTAGCAGAAGAGAAAACTGAGGCCTCAACAAGTTAGGAAGTATGTTTGGGGCCTCACAGTGGACTGAGACCCTGGTGCAGAGAACTCCCTTCATACCAGACCCCCTTCCTTGCCTGGTATTATTTCTCTTTCCTTCTACCCCATTTTCTAAGCTGTCACCAAGTCCTGTTACTGTTTCCTTGACAAGTTTCCTGGTATCCTCCCTTCCCATTTCTTCCTGTGTAATCTTGTCCCTCAACTTTTCATAAGGGAAAAAGCCTGACAGAACGCTTTGTCTCTGGGACACCCATCATACAAGATTAATTTTCTCTAATTGCCACTGTCAGCATGTCACTCCTCTGTCGTGAAGCGTCAGGAGCTTCCTGCTTCCTGTGGCAGCAAATAGCAAGATTTTCTTCTTGTTCTGGGTCCTCCCCTGGATACGCATAGCTGCATTTCATTTCTCCTCTTGAACCCCAAAGGCCCAGGTCTCCTCTGGGTTTTCTCCATGAGTTGGCCATGTGTCATTTATGCCTTTAGCCTGTCCTTCTCCCTGGCTCTAGTGTTCCTCTTGCCTTTCCAAATACTCATTTTTCTAGACCCAATCCAGGTCCGTCCCACCAGTTTTTCAATGTTTTCCCTATTACTCCAATGATACCCCACCATGTTCCCCAGCTTTTTCTTCTTATGCACTAATGTGTAGCACTGGGCTCTTGTATACAGTTCTCAGATTTTTCTTGCAATTGCATTGCTTTCTCAATTATATTTAATGCTCTTTGAAGGCAAGGCTTATGTTTCTATTTTTCTTATATATTCCATGTTTTACAATGCCGAATAAGTGGTCAGTAAATACTCCTTGCCTATTAGGGGCTCCTTGAGCTTTTAAAGGATGCTGTCCAGAGAGAGCTGCAAGCAGCTCAGAAGTTCTACAGTGTTCGCTGCTTGGATCAGGATCGGTTGTTAATATTGCAGAACCGTGCTCCAGTGTCTGCCAAACATTGATAGGATCAGCCGCTGTGGTGTTAACGATCCTCTTGGGCACTGGATGGATAGGGAGTAGGGGGCTCTCCCATGGAAAGCCTGCACACCTGCCTCCTGGATCTGATAGTAGGGAATAGTTCCTTGAGTACGGATAGGAATGGCATTATCCTCATAACTCAGGTTCTTGGCACACCAGTGTGAAATGGGGACAGGCCTGGCTCCCCTCCCACTGTGTGTCCTTGAGCCAGTAATGACCTTGATGCTCTCGTCTCTACAATACTGGCACCATGTCTTAAGATTTAATCCGAGCTGGTTCTGAAGTATTTTTTCAGAAGCCAGTAAATACTCCACCTTCCCAAAAAGGTAAGCATGTTGCAAAAAGTTCCTGATAACTGGAAAAAAGAATGTGTGTCATTTAAAGACCATGTCTGCATTCTGAATTGGGATGTTCCTTTCCGTGCCTTCCTACCTTTCCTGAGAGTCATTTCTGGACAGAGGTGATTGCAGGTGTTACAGCACCTTACATTATGCTCTCCGAAAGGCACAACCCCTCCAAGAATCTCCTCTGCTAAGGGCTAATAAACTGGAATTATTTTTTTTCTGTAATGTCAGCAGGACTAGTTCCACCCATACAAAATGGTTTGGCCTTTCTCCTCTTTGATACAAGAGAAACTTGATGAAGTTGACAAGTTCTGTCATGGCAGTGAACTCAGTGCCACTGTGCTTGTACCCCATGGTCATCTTGTGTTCTGAATCCTTGTCCCACCCAGAAAGTCCTCTCTTTCCATTGATGACAGCTAAAGATGCTTCCTATCCTGGTCTCTTAGTTACTGTCTCCGTTACACACAGGGAAATGCTGCATCCCTTCACTTCTAGAAAGTCACCGGACTAGAGTTGCTTTAATGTTTGTTTTTTAATCCCTTTAGGTGGATGGAAGTCTGCTTAGTTGAAGAATTGCCACCAACCACAGAACTGGAAGAAGGGCTCCGGAACGGAGTTTACCTGGCAAAGTTAGCCAAGTTCTTTGCCCCAAAAATGGTATCGGATAAAAAGATCTATGATGTGGAACAAACACGCTATAAGGTAACTGAAAGCTAATTGGTTTTGGCTTCCAGCAAACTTGAAAGTTCAATATTTTATTTCCTTTCCCTTCTTCTGGTGTTTCTACAAGAATTTTGAGGGAGGGAGGTGTCCCTGGTCTTTGAAGCCTGTTAATAACCATTTCTGAGGCAGTAGCGATTTTAAACGTAAAGTGTTAGTATTTCTAGGCTGAGGCTGAGAGACCTGTGATTTGTGGGGCTCTCCCCATCTCCTCCTCCTGGAGGTCATTTTTATGAGTGCCAGTAAAGGTCAGTGTGTGGGCACTCTACCCCTCTTTTGCTTCACCACCACGTGGTTTTATTACTCCCCTTATTCTCATCAAGGAATCAAGTACCCAGCTGGGACTTAAACTTGCGGCCCCACAGAGTTAGGGCTTATGTGATCAAATGAATAGTAACGTTGAATAGTCAAGTAGAAATTTTTTCCATTCAGTAATGGAAATAATTATTTTGTTTTAAATTATTTCACAGCCAATTTGAGAAGGCATATGAGGAGAACCCAAATCTAAAGTAAACACCAATCGTAGAGCAATTTAAAAACTCTGATATTTTAGAGAACATGTCTAAGTATTTAGAGATAAAGTATTATATCTAGGATTTGCTTCCAAATAATTGGACAGATAATTTAAGACTGACCATGAGTTCATAATTGTTGAGGTTGGATAATGAATGCATAGGAGTTTGTTACACTATACAGTCTATACTTTTATGCTTGAAATTTTTCATTATACATGAAGGAGGAAAAAATAAACACTGACTTTCATTAGATTGTGTCTTCAAAAGGGAATTTTAAAATGAGTGATGATTCTCCTGGAATATGTGATCTCTTATGTACTTCAGATCAGGGTTTCTAAACCCTCTTTGAAACTTGATTCTTTATTTTCTTAATCAGTTCTATCAGTATTTTTATTTGCAGGTTTTTAAATATCCTTAAAAGTTGTTTCTCTTACAGTTGTAAAGACAATGTGAAATATAGTTGAAAGGGAATGAATTCCATTTATTGCATGATTCACAGTATCCTTCAGTTGTTATTAAAATAAAATTTATTTGAAAGATATGCATATTGAATTCAGAGCAAATGTTTGAACAATCATGTAAGCTAACAGCAGACAAGAAGAATTGACAAATCTTTTATGACAAGTCTGTTTTCATGGTCTAGTCTAAAAGGTAACAGCAAAAGTTTCTGCCTTGAATTATGTTATGAATAACAGCATTTATTAAAATAAGTTTTAGTTTATGAAGTTATGTGTCTTGTCCTAGAGTGTTCAGCTCATTATAGCCTTTCATAAGCCTTTAATGAAATAATGACTTAGCAAGCCAAACTTAAAGTTGTTTTTAATTTTGAAAAACATTTTTTAAGTTCAGAAAAGCACAGAAAAAAATATTTGTATAATCACATCACAAAATAAATTAATATATGCCCACATTTTAGAGCATGATTTTTTTTTCATTGCTTCTACAATGGTTATTACTTAGATTTAGGCCTATTAATATTAACAGCCATTTAAATTTGAGGATAAAGTTAAGCTGGAATTAGGCTGAAAGGGAATTATGGGCATTTTGTCTTGACACTATGGATGGTAAGAACTGGGGAAGAGGATGGATGTAATGTAACAACAATAAAATTTAAAAAAGAAAGAAAGAAAAAAAATTAGAATTAAAAAAAAAAAACTGGGGAAGAAAGACAGACCTCTAGTGGAGGGTGAGCCCCAAAGCAGAGGGTAGGCTAATTCTTTTCCCCTTCTGAGACATCAGATACCTAGACTATAGGTGTCTCTTTCCAATTCAGTTGTGGATATCCTCCTGGCAACCAAAATACATACTGCTTCCTGCTGGCCTTAGAGATCCTACTATTTGAATAAATAGCTTGACTTTGGGATGGAGATGGGGAATATTTCCAATCTTTTGTTACAAAATAAAATACCTGTGGAGCCTAGGCAGGTGAATCATCGCTATGTTGAACATGGGGAGAGGGGAAGTGCGGTGTTTCGCCATCCATCCCCTGCCGTGTTGGCCTCTGGGAGGCTGGGGGCCCTGGAAGAAGAGATGCTAGTGGAGGGGCAGGAAGAACGGAAGGAGCAGAAAGAGAGGTCGATGCCAGCTATGATGTGGGAGAAAACACAGGACAAATGGAAACTACTTCTTTGTTAAATCACTGGAGAGAGGAGGTGTTTCTTTTTCTCCTTTTATTAAAGTCCTGAAAGTGCTTAATGTCCCTGAATGGGAATGTTTCATGATTTACCACGTAATCATAAAGTTTTATTTTAAGGTCATTTCATTTCTTTCATGAAAATGAAAGGAAACAAATACGTATTAGTGAACAGGAGACTTCATTAACTTCCCATTCTTATGTTCCTCAGAACTAAAGCCTATCATGTGGCCTTTTCCCAGGAACACTAAATCATGGGGCTGCAGCAAAGATGTGCAAACCCAAGGGAATGAACACTCAGTCACCCGGGCCCACCCTTGATGCGCCATCTGGAAACCATGAGTTCAGTGAGCACAGGCCCCGGCTGCAGTATCTGCCCAGTTGGCAGGCGTAAAATATGACCTGCCTCCCAGGCAGCGTGTCCCCAAGCACGAGCTCCGGCCCTGAGTGCCAACACCCTGGGTTTGGGCACTGATGCCTTTCAGTGAAGCAATAGAAGCTTCCACACTGCCACATCCTCTGTGCTGGCTTCTCTGCAACCTTGTTGCTTTACATTTAGGGTTAGAAGGATATCCTAGGTCTTTGAGCGGAACCTTCCAATGATGAATATTCTTTCTATGGCCGCTTCCACCCAAAAGAGACAGATCTGAACTGTGACCATGCCAAGCTTGCAGTGACCTCTGACATTGTCTCTCTTGGGTACACCATGGTATACTGTAATGCTTGGCTGTCGTGAAGGCAAAAACCCTCTGTGTTCTCTCCGCCATAGCCTTGTGAATGGCACAAGGTCTGGCCATGGTAGTTGCTAGAGAAATAACTATTGAGTAAAAAATGAATGACGGTAGTTTCAAGTAACCAAAGGGCTCCATTTCTTTTCTTATCTTCTTTGCTTTGTTTGATACTTAATCAAGGTACTTCAAGTTTGACACCCTTTTTTAAGTGTGATACTCATATCTCCCACAGAACCACCTGATTGGGTGTGTATAAAAGCATAGACTCCTAGACCTCAACCCATGCTACTGAGTCAGACAAAATCTCTTGACCAGAGACCCAGGAAATGTATTCTTAATAATCATCCCAGGTGATTCTTTTCTTAGGTACTGCTAAGTCTGAGAACAACTGCTCTAATGGTAGATAAACATGAATGTAATAAATTTTAACAAAGCTATAGGGAAAGAAGATATAATTGTACCATGATAGAACTAAATTATAAGGTAGAACTCATTATACAGTATATTTCAACACCTACTATGTGCTCAAGACGGAGTCGTGAGCAAGGTGGACATGGTTTCATGGAGAGACAGACTGGGAGTGAATATACTGTACATTGTGGACTGTGTCAGTGTATGAAGAAATTGACAGATAACAATGAACAGAAGATGTGCTTCTCTGAGGAGCCCTTTGCTCAGGGCTGGAAGAATGAGAAGAAAATCATCCATGGGAACAGTTCGGGAGAGGGAGTGGGGAGAAGGGTCCTGGGAAAGGGCCTCGTTTGTGAAAGACTCCTCAAGGAAGAATAGAATTCAGACTAAGAGTCTGGGAGGCTGCAGTGAGGGACCCTGATGAGAAATAGATCAGGAGAGAAGCAGAGACAGATCAGGAAGTCACACGGGGAGCATCTATGACTTCATCCTAAATGCTGGCTGGCAGGGAGGGAGGAAGCCTTTGAAATGTTAAACAGACATGCTGGTGCAGTGGGTGCTTTAGAAAGGTCTGTCTGCTGCTCTGTGTGGTTCAGAATAAACTGGAGGGAGGATGAGGGTGGAGGCATAGCGTAATAAGGGGTAATACTCAATCCTGGTGACAGTGGCCTGCGTAGCCAAGAAGTAAATAGATTTAGGAGAGGAAACAAAAGATCAATCCTGGAAAGAGATTGGAAGTGGATGGAGGGCAGTGTAGAGAAGACAGCTAGGTGGACAGTGGGCGATGGCCAAAGAGAGTGGTCAGCTCCAAAGGGGGTGGGGTGGTGAAGAAGCCAGGAATGTTTCTGTGGTGAAGCCTTGAGAGATGAGTGTTCCCAAGCAGCCATCATTATAATAAGTGGTTAGTGAATATTTTGGTAAGCCTTAGATAGAGAAAGCATATACATAGTGGTTAGTGGTATAAACTGTGAATCGAAATATTTGCAGTGGGCCTCAACACTAAATTGGCCTCTGTGAGCCTCAGTTTCCTTACCTGTCAAGTGAGAATAATCATAATAGTGTCAGCTTTCCTGGAGATACTGTGGGGAACAGATGTGATCATCCATGCAAAGCCCATGGTGCAGTGCCAGATAGAGGTAAGCTCACTTTGAATGTTTGAGGTGGTAGAGATGGTTCTGAGGCCCTGTGAGTAGGTAACACGTTGTTGACAGGCAGTTGTATACAAACGCTATCCCACATCACCAGCTATTTTTCTGTAATTGAATATGAAAATGAAACAATCTAAATAAACTTCAATGTATTTTATTTATACATAATGTATTGAAATGAAAATTTCTGAAGCTTATACACCTTCTATATGGTAGCATTGCTTTATCTAGGGATAACTCCTATTTAGGGCTGTACAAAGACCGAAATTTTGGAATAAAGTAACCCAAAAGAGGCCTAATTTTGTGGTCTGTCTTCATTAGATGTAGCTAGTAAGTTATCACTAAGATGAAAAAAAAGTAAGGATTTACTCAAACCTCATTCTAGTCATAATTTTAGGAGATATGGGCACTTCAAGCAAAGGGTCCATTGACCAGTAGTTTCTCCAATGTGATTTTGTTTGTCCCATTAATATCAATAAACTGAGAAACTTCTTCATATTACTAGTGGTAACTTCATCCATAGTAAAGTTTTAGCGGATGTTTCATAAAGAGTTTCCATTTAGCAGTGGTATAAGTTCATTTGGGAAGCAATTAAATCAAAGAAATCATTATCAAAAAGTAAATCCATCACTTCGCTGATACTCCGTGGATCACTAAGTTCAACAGATTCAGAAATATTTGTGTAACCTTCCAAGGTTGGTGTAATGTCACTTTCTGTCCACTCTTCTTCAAAATCACTTTCATTATCAACTTCCATCACATTTATTTTTTGCTGTTTTGGTGGTCTAATATCAGATTCATAATTATCTTCCAACGGACCATCATCTTCCACATCACTGCTGTATACATACAGTACTGCAAAGTCACTTGGACAATCAGAAAAAGTGTCTGCATATAATTCATCAAAAAATTTTTCACCATCACAATATCCCATATTTGAAATTTTTTGTAATACTTAAAATATGAGAAAACCTGAAATATCTAGAAAAAATTTTATAATGCAGTAAAAATGATCAAACATGATTAAGAAAACTTTTACAAAATCCTGTATTACTCTCAGTTTAAAATTGTATAAGCTAATGCAAGTGCAAACATGATTTAACTCATTATTGGTCAACAACATTTGAGATTAAAAACATGAGTGGTTTCATGACTGGTCAGCCATGTGTTAACTGAACAGAATGTTTGGACTTGGACTCAGAAGCCTGGCAAGCTAGTCTTGGCCTTGAGCTTAACAAGTTAGATCAACTTGAATATGTCTTAAATACTTGGGCCCTCAGGTTGCTCATATCTAAAATAAGCAAATTAGAATAATAACTGGTTTGTAAGCTACCTCATAGTTCTAAAATGGTTTGATTCTACTATCAGAGAAGTTAACATTCAAATAAGACTTAACATAATTTCTTATCTACTTAATTGAAGCAAGAATAGCCTTGCTTGCTGTGTTACGAGAGCTCAGCAGTGGAAAATCAGCAGATACTTTCTAGTCCTTATCTGAAAAAAGTTAGGTGGATGGACAAGAACAACCCTTGGCTAAGCATGACTACAGACATGCCACCTAGTCTAGCATTAGTATGTAGATTGATTTAAAAAAAAGTACAAGCTTAAAATGGTTATAATGGACTGAGATTATTCTGAGCCTGTTTAAAAGACCATTTTAGTTCTAATAAAGTAAGTTCAGTGGATTAAGATGTTTAATGTAGTTTGTTCACCAAAATTTACTTCTTAAATAATGCAACTGTGGATCAAAGGGTTCTGAAGTCAGCATTCCTCAAGTGTGTAAAGTGGATGAAGGAAGATGCCTTATTACTATACACCTGAAACTAATAAAATATTGACTGTTAACTGTAATTAAATTTAAAATAAAATGGGTGAAGGATTTTTAAAATATACTTTATTGATTATGCTATTAAAGTTGTCCCAGTTTTTACCCTTCTACTCCCCTCCACCCTTACCCCCTTTCCCTTCACCAATCCCTACCTTTATTTATATCCAAGTATGTTGCATATAAATTCTTTGGCTTCTCCATTTCCTACACTATTCTTTTTTTTTTTTTAAAGATTTTATTTCATTATTTTTAGAAAGAGGGGAAGGGAAAGAGGCAGAGAGGGAGAGAGACATCAATGTATGGTTGCCTTTCACCTGCCTCCAGCCACAGACCTGACTGAAGACCTGGTTTGCAACCTGATTATGTGCCCTGGATGGGGAATCGAACCTGCGACCTTTAGGTTCACAGGCCAGCATCTTATCCACTGTGTTCCCAGGCAGGGCTCTACGCTATTCTTAACATCCCCCTGTCTATTTATACCTACAAATTATGCTTCTTAATCCCTGCACCATTTCTGCATTTCTCTCTCTTCCCCCTCCCAGATGATAACCCTCCAGATGATATCTGTATCTATGATTCTGTTCCTGTTCTGGTGGTTTGCTTAGTTTGGCTTTTTTGTTTTGTTTTGTTTTCAGATCCAATTGGTGACAGTTGTGAACTTATTGCCATTTTAATATTCATAGTTTTGATCTTCTTCTTTTTCTTAAATAAATCTCTTTAACATTTCATTAATAATGGCTTGGTAATGATGAACTCCTTTAGCTGTACCTTGTCTGGGAAGCACTTTATCTGTCCTTCCATTCTAAATGATAGCTTTACGTGATAGAATACTCTAAGTTGTAGGGCCTTGGTTTTTATCACTTTGAATACTTCTTGCCAGTCCCTTCTTGCCTGAAAATTTTCTTTTGAGAAATCAGCTGATAGTCTTATCAGAACTTCTTTATAGGTAACGCTCTTCTTTTTTCTTGCTACTTTTAAGATTCTCTCTTTACCTTTAGCCTTTGGTGTTTTAATTGTGATGTGTCTTGGTATGGTTCTCTTTGGGTCCAGCTTGTTTGGGACTCTCAACTCTTCCTGGACTTATATATCTATTTGCTTCACCAAATTAGGGAAGTTTTCCTCCATTATACTTTCACATAAGTTTTCAACTTCTTGCTCTTCCTCTCCTCCTTCTGCTAGCCCTATGATTTAGATGTTGGTACTTTTGGAGAAGTCTCAGAGAATTCTTACACTGTTCTTGGTTTTTTGAATTTTTAAAATTTTTCTTGCTGTTCTGGTTGAATTCTTCCTTATGTTCCTAATCATTTATTTGAATCCAGGCTTCCTCCCCTTCACTGTTGGTTCCCTGTAGCTTTTTCTTTATTTCACCTAGGGCAACCTTCATTTCTTCCTTTATGTTGTTGCTGTACTCAATGAATTCTTTAAGCATCCTAATAACCAGTGTTAGGTTGGTTTATTTCACTTTGTTTAGTTCTTTTACTGGGGTTTTGTTCTTTTCTTTCATTTGGGCCATATTTCTTTACCTTCTTAATTTGGCAACCTCCCTTTGTTTGTTTCTGTGTACTAGGTAGAGCTGCTTTGACTCCCCGTCTGAGTAACATAGCCTATTGTGGAAAATGCACCTGTAATTGTGCGGGGTGGAGCCTTAGGTAATAACCAGGGAGGGGCAACTCACTTCACCACTTTGTGGCTTGGGGGGTGCTGTGGAGAGGGGACAGTGCCACTGCCTGGCCTCTGGAGGTTTGTCCAGCACTGGCCTTGTTTATAGTTGCTTTCCCCCTCCCAGTTTGCAACTGGTACCCTTCCAGATGTTGCCCTGGTGCGAATCCCAGATTGCTGGGTTTGTGTATGTTCTAAGAAAGTGCAGACCCTTTAAGCAGAATTTCCTGAAAAATCCAGCAGTTTCTTCCACCACCCCAACCCCACTGGCTTTTACAGCCAGAGTTATGAGGATTTATCTTCCCACCACTGGAACCCTGGGGCTGGGATCACTTGCTCCCATGGTATCCTGATTTTTATCTCCACATGTGAATGTAGGACCACCCATTCTGCCGCCGCCACCACCTCTCCATGCCACACCTTGTCTCCTCACTTCTCCACCTACCTCCAAGTCCCCACCCCTCCTAACCATCTGGATGAATATGGCTTCTTCAAATCCTAACCCTATACCTCTATCTTGATTCAAAATTGATGGAGTGAAGGGTTTGAAATTTGTCATTTCATTTACTGTAGAAATATGACCAAGAGAACCACCCTTTTTGCCTCCTAGACGACCTTGATGGTGAATGAAATTGTCAAGCCCAGTGGTGTAGCATAATAATTATAACAGCCAACATTTATTGGATTCTTAAGTGTACTTTGCAACATAATGCTTCATGAATATTCTCCTTTAATCTCTCCAACTCAAAGAAGTGATCCTGCTTTCATTTGGTGGCCAAGGAACCCAACTTCAAAGAAATTTGTCACTTCCTTGAGGTTACCTAGCTAATAAGGCCAGTATATGGGTAGAGTACCTTTGTTACATTGTTTGAAATTCTTAAAGCCAAAGAATCCCAGAAACCCATCTGGGGTAGAACAAAATTAGTTTTATTTTGCTCTCTGTAGCACAAAAATGCATGCCCGTGAGTCATGAGGAAGAGAAACAAAGGCTAGTGTGTACCTGGGCTTGTGATGGGTGAGGCTAATAAGGATTTAGGGAAGCAAGGACCCTCATTATCTAGGTGTCATCAGGAAGTACAATCAATTTGGTGTCTTGGTCATTTTTATGTAAAACATGAGAAGATTGAATAAAAGCTAGGTAGACATGAATCAAGAAGCAAGTTCATCTTAGTCGGGAAGGGGATGTGTTTTTTTTCTTTTTTCTTTTTTTGTGTGTATGGTGCAGAGCGCCTTTTCCATGTCTTGATGTGATTGTGGATTGTTTCTCAATTCTTCCTCTATGGCCACAGAATGAGTGACTGTGTCTGAGAATTGTTTGTATTCTGCCAAAGTAGTCTGTGCAGTTGTCAGACACTGCAGCCTGGCTCTCAATTCCCTGACTGTTCCTATTCCTTTCTTGTTTTCCTTTCCTCTCACCCCCTTTCTCCCTCTCCTTTTACTTATTTCATAGTAACTAGCTAACTTCTTCCTTCTGAAGAATAATCCAGCCACTGTTAGGACCTGTGTTCTCTGGGGGTCTTAGCCCAGGGAAGGTTTTCAGATCTTGGGAGGCCTCATCTAGAATCCTAGATCAGATACTTAACAGCTATTTGACTTTAGACAAATCATTCATCTTTTGACCTATGCTCCTTCCTCTCTAAAATGTAGGCATAATGATTAACTTGCAGGGGATTTTGAAAATTTAATATAATTTGTATAAAGTACTTAACGCACACAATGCAATCTCAATAAATAGTGACCATTACTTAAAAGGTATAAACATTTATCAGATGTTAATTTGCTTATATTTCTTAATTTCTAAAAGCCACAAATATGCTTCTTGTTAAATGAACCATTAAATTATAGATCATAGAAGATGAAAAGACCAGACTTTATGAATGTAATTATTATATTGTTATTATTTTTTTATTTTCAAAGCAATAGCATTATGCTATTTATTTAACTAATTTAAAATACCAGACTGTTTTAAGTTCTCAATAGTTCATTACCTGATACAACTTCATGAGATAAAAGCAAGTATCCTACATTTATAGAATATGAAGAGAAAAGGACTGGCTGATTAGAACTGCAAAAAAGAATAAAAGATCTAGACAGACTATTTTTATTACATAAGTAGAAAAGGTCTTGTAAAACATTTCCACTGAAGGTTCATTTGTTGTACAAGGCCAAGATAAGGTTAAATTACAGAAAGAATAATTACTTAAATTAGCTTGGTGTTGTGGATGGTTTTGTTTTTCTTTTAATCTTTGTATTTTCTAGATTTTCCAAGTTTTCTACAGAATATTACATTAACAGTCAGGAAAAAATGATTTGGCAGAACCCGAAAACACACACAAAAAAGCATTTTATTTAGTCTTCTAAAAACCCTGTTTGTTTTTTCTGAAGTTACTAGGTTTCTTGACTGTGGTTGCCAAAAATCTTGACACCGTGTGTGGATATGTGGATATGCCCATGCATGTATACATATGTCTCATAAAATATCCTTAGGCATGTGCTATACATTAAATGGTCTTTGAGATGCTACATCAAATATGTGAATAATGGAAACTGGAATGATCTATTACAAATGGTTGGGGTGTTGCTGAATAGTGAAGCCGCCTTTTACTGTGGTCTTTAATTGTTTTATGTAGGCTCTAATGACTTTATTCTAGGAGAAATACAATTGAAAAGCATCCTACTAATGAAAAAAGTTGTTACAAATGACTCATTTCTTTGTGTTTCCTGCCCCCCCTCCCCCGCCTTTAGAAGTCTGGCCTTCATTTTCGACACACAGATAATACTGTCCAGTGGTTAAGAGCCATGGAGTCTATTGGTCTACCCAAGGTAAGCCTTCAAATATGGAAACCTCATCTGGAAAGCCAAAAGGGATAGTGTATGAGCGCCTCATGATAAAAATGATTTGCCAGACCAGATATGTTAATACAGGGGATTTGCCTTATTGCCTCAGGAATGAGAAAGGTGAGGACTCAACCGAAACTTAGGAAGGTCTGCACAAAGAAATGAATGGCAAGAACTCACAGTGAAGTATGTGGGCAGCCATGCAGAAGTGTGTATAAATTAAACAAGATCAGAACAAACCTTAGCTGGTAGAAAGTTGTTTTAAAATACCCACCTCCCTTTTTCAGTTTGTTTTTTTTTTTTTTAATTTTATTTTATTATTTTCAGTTTTTATTTATGGATATCAGAGAAAGAAGAGAGGGAAGGAGGGGGAGAGAGAGCAAGAGAGAGATTTGTTGTTCCACTTACTTATGTACTCACTAGTTGGCTCAGTATGGGCCCTGACCAGGGGTTGAGCACACAACCTTGGCTTATCAGGACGACTCTCTAACCAACTAAGCTGCCCGGCCAGGGCTTGTGTTGCTATTTATACTTAAGATTCCTAATCTCATTGTATCACTATATATAATTATTATAAATATATTTTTATAAGTTATTATTTTAAAGTATTGTGTCACTTTAAATTTTTTAAAAGATTTTATTATTTTTAGAGGGAGGGAAAGGGAGAGGGAGGCAGAGAGGGAGAGAAACATCAACGTACGGTTGCCTTTCACCTGCCTCCAGCAACAGATCTGGCTGGAGACCTGGCTTGCAACCTGGTTATGTGCCCTGGCTGGGGAATCGAACCAGCAACCTTTGGGTTCACAGGCTGGCACCTTATCCACTGTGCCACCAGCCAGGACTTTTACTTTAAATTTTAAAGGCTAGGGAGCTATAGCTCTTACTCCTGAAATAGAACTTCTAAATTAAACTCATTCAGCAAACATTCAGAGCTTGTTAAATTCAAACAGGGACCTTTCAGCCTGTGCAACAGACAGGCAAGGAAATGAGGAAATAATTTCACTTTATAGAAATTGGAGAGCTATTTCTTAAACATCTTATTTTGTAACAATTATAGAATCACAGGAAGTTGCAAAAAGGGTACACCTACATGTACTCTTCATTCACCTTTCTCCTATGGTGACATCTCCTGTCATACGATCATAAATTGACATTGGTGCAAACTACAGATTTCGTTCCCTTTTCACCATTTTATATGCATTCATGTGTATGTATGTGGGAGGTTCCCATAAGTCTATGAAGGCGTTTGTGTGACCATCACAACAATCAAGGTACAGACACCAGAGAGGCATGTCCCTCTCAGCTCCCTGTCCCCAGGCCACCTCTAACCTGTTCCTCATCTACACGGTTTTGTCATGTTGGTAATATTATAGAAATGGAATCATACATTTGGTCACCTGTAGTGATTGCCTTTTCTCATTAAGCAAAATGCCCTTGAGATCCATCTGGTTTTTGTAGGTATGTATTGATAGTTCCCTCCTTTGTATTGCTTAATATGCATGGCTATTTTAAGGGAACAAAGTAGGAGTGGCCCAGCTTGAAGGCCAGGCAGTAGGCTACTGACTGGCCTGTGCTGTTATCTCAGCTTGCAATCAAAAACACCCCTCACAGCAAAAACAAAAGATTTCTTATGTAAATTATGCTTGCCTATGTTTAATATGTTTTTTGCTGATACCTGTTATAGCTTATTTTATCTCAAAAATAGTCGCTATTGATTTATTTTATTCTGCCATTTTTCATCCCTTTTCCTGTTCCTATAGGGCCCAGAATATTAAATGCTGTTCCCTTCTGGGCATTAGTAATAATGTAGAATCCCTATTTCTAGGTTGCAATTTAGCAAGTACTAGGGTCTGGTGGCAAGCAGAGTAATAAAGACATTGCAGTAGGATTTTTCTCTATGAGGCAACATAATTTGGATTAGGTTGATTTCATTATGTTCGATAGATCTGATTTAAACCTTTTTCCAGTTGCATGTATGTAGGGCCAGGTTTTCCTTGATTTTAAGTCAAACGAGTGATCCATATAGCAGATTCTGTTTTAACACTGAGTTTTATTGTGAAGTCATTGGTATGTTGCATTACAGGATGAGAAACCAACAGTGTACTGAATTGACTGATGTATTTGCTACTAAATCTTCACTTTGTTGGTTTTAAGTGGTTACTCTGTTTCAGCATCATGCTAGGCACTGAAGATGCAGTGCTGAATGAAACGTTCTGGTGAACCATAAATTAATCCATCTCCTTGCTAAATGATTTTCCAGAACTATAAGTAGAAAAGATTCCTGTTTAAAGAAAAGGGAGGACTTTGTCCTCTGCTTACAAATAGAGCTTTAAACCTGGTCACATTCTTCCGAATGGGGAATACTCTTCTCATTGACACTTTTAACAGCAAATGTGTTAAAAGCATTTGGAAAGACCCTTGCGATTTCCTAGGCACAGACATCTCTTTAGGTGCTCAATGACTATATATTTGTGTGCCAGGAAGCTTTGCTTTTTCCCTTTTCTCAGCTTTTATCAGTGTCCCACAGAAAATTGCACTTCAGTATCAAATACTACCTTATGGTACATGATTTTATTCAAATTTCAGAAAATGTTTACTGAAAGCAAGTAATATCAATACGCTTATCTTTTTCAAAAGATTTTATTTATTTATTTTTGGAGAGAAGGGAAGGGAGAGAGAAGAAGAGAAACATCAATTGGTTGCCTCTTGCATGTACCCCAGCCCAGGACCAAACCCACAACCCAGGCATGTGCCCTGACTGGGAATCAAACCAATGGCCTTCTATTTTATGGAACAGCACCCACCCAATTGAGCCACACCAATCAGGGCCCAATATGCTTATCTTAATCTTAAATCATTCTTCTTTTTGTTGTGTGTGTGTGCTTAGGAACAGGTAAGTTTGGTGCCCCATTCTGAAATATTTCCTGTTAGGCTTTTACTTTAAAGCTATTGTTTTATTTTATATATTTTCAAGATTTTATTCATTATTTTTAGAGAGGAGGGCAGGGAGGGAGGAAGATAGGGAGAAAAACATCAGTGTATGGTTGCCTTTCATCTGCCTCCAGCTACAGACCTGGCTAGAGACCTGGCTTGCAACCTGGTTATGTGCCCTGGCTGGGAATTGAACCAGTGACCTTTGGGTTCTCAGGCTGTCACCTATCTGCTGAGCCACCGGCCAGGGCTAAAGCTATTGTTTTAAAAAACCTTCATGTTCTGACTTTTCAGTCTAGGAACTTTATATTTAGATGTTTATGTATAAGAGGCGATCATGTGTTCAGAAGATGCAGGGATGTTCATTGCAGTTACCTATAATGGGAAGTTAGGGACAAAAAATTGTTTAACCACGGGGAGCTGGTTAAATTATGGTTAAAAAATATGAAAGAGTGGGATTGACTTTGGCGGGGAGTGGGTGGGTGGGGAAGGGGACAGTGTGGAGTAAAAATGGGATGGATATAATACAACAACAATAAAATTAAATTTAAAAGTATGAAAGAATCATGCATCCATCAGAAATAATGTTCTTATAGAATAACAAAGAAGTCATGTTCTAGTAAGTGTTTTTAAACAGGTTTATGATATGTACAATTTTAGTTTTAAGCATGCAAAACAAAAAATATCAGACACCTATACAGAAAAAAAAAAAATACTGGAAAAATCCTAAAACTAATAGTGATGCTAATAGTAATCTTGAGGTGGGTGTATAGGTATTTTTCTTTCATACTTTATTTTCCAGATTGCATTGGGCGAAATGTATTTCTTTAGACAGAAAAACCATCCACATGTATGTATGTAGTACATATTTACAGAACTGGGTAGCCAAGTTCTTAACAATGAAATAAAGTCTTGAAGATGGATGTTTCCTTCTGAAGCCAGCAGACCTCTGGACAGACACAGAAATAACTCCACTACAGAAAGCAGTCTGTCCAGGCTCAAGCCTGTGGAATGAAACAAATAACCCAGCTAATCTGGTCCGGGGACAGCTTTCTTGGCAAGGCAGCTAGGAACCACCCACACTTCAATCCCCCAGACACTCACTCACTCACTTATATTCTCTCTCTCTCTCCCTCTCTCTCTCTCTCTCTCCCTCTCTCTCTCTCTCTCTCTCTCCCTCTCTCCCTCTCTCTCTCCCTCTCTCCCTCTTTCGTCCCCTCTCCCTCTCTCTCTCCTTCTCTCCCCCCCTCTTCCTCTCTCTCTCTCTCTCTCTCTCTCTCTCTCTCACACACACACACACACACACACACACACTCACTCACTCACTCACTCACACGCTCTTGAGCCACCAGGTGGCGCACTGTCAGTCAGGGGATCAGGTGCAGTGACTGTCCTCCTGTGAGGAAGATCAAATAATAGCTGAGAGATTCCTCTTCCTTTAAAGAAATACAGAACAGCAAGAACAATCAAAGTAAGATCATTTGGGAGACTTACAATAATTTTGTGAAAAGCAAGACATAATAAAAACATTGTTTTTTTTTTTTTTCCAGATATTTTATCCAGAAACAACAGATGTCTATGACCGGAAAAACATACCAAGAATGATCTATTGCATTCACGCACTGAGGTGGGAAAAATACAACTAAAAGTCTTGAAAGTAAATTTAATTTAAAAAGTAGAAAGTAAAATTTAAATAAAACTATACTTTTAACTTTGAAAGATCTTAAATTTTTTTAATAACTCAAGAACTTTTTATTAGATTGAGTTATTTTGAATTTGCTGGTATATAATTAAAATAATTGTCACATAAAAACAATCCTTGTGCTTGAAAAATATTTTTCTGACTTTTTAATCTAAATCAAAATAGAAAACCTGAAAATGAGTAAAAGCCATATGAAGAATATTTAAGAGTGCTGTAATATTCTTGAGTTACGATGAAGTTTACAAATATAGTCAAAATGTGTCAGATAAGCAGCCTTAATGGTCATAATTTTGGTTTGGATACTCTTAAAATGATCAGTTTAGTTCGATTCTTATCACATTAATAAAATTCACATCATTTTTATCTTCTTTGGTCAGTAGAACTTTGTATCCTTTGTAAAGAAGATACTTAGAAATTGCTTTAAATTAGTCAAAGCAAGATGCATTCATTGTTTAAAAGCAACCATTTGACAGCTAGTGGAGGCAGGGTGAGGTGGAGGGATTGAGCAAAAAAGGAAAAGGACTCATGGACATGGACAGCAGTGCGGCAATTGCTGGGGCCAGGGAGATGTAAGGGGATTAAATACAATATAAGTGGAAAAAATACAATGAAGATTTTTAAAAGATTAAATTTTTAAAATTTAATAAGCTAATTTGATAAGCTAATTTTTGAAAATGTTGAAATTCTGCTATCTCATGGATCACTTTTTACCTTACTGGCCTGGAAAAAAGATGATTTTTAGGTGGTAGCAAAGAAGATTTTAAAAATCCAGTTTGTGGCTATGGTCTTGTGTGCATACAGGTAGGTCATGGCTAGAAGGCTTCATGTCTAATTAAAATTAACTTTTTTTTTTAGAACATCTGTATTGTGTTTATATCACTAGAAGTCATTTTCCTGGCAAAATCTTCTGCCTAGAGGTTTATATTAACTTCTTCCTGGCTCTTTTCTTCTCCAAAGGAAAGGATTTTTTGTAATTCATTCCAATTCTGGCCTGCTAGAGAAGAATTTTGATTATGTCATATAATTTGACTTCTCCCTGATCAGTACTCATGAGATTTCTTTGGATGACAGTTGCTAGAAATAGAGGCTAAATGTAGGTGCCTTTTCTATGATTTCTTTTTCCTAATAATTTAGAACTGGGGGGAAAGAAACAATTCTATGACTGCCTCCTCATATGTAGCTAATATATCATTATGCCAGCAGGTTTTCTAAAAAGCTTTTTGTGCAGAAGTGCTTATTTTAAGGAATATTTTCAAATTTGTTGTCCAACAATTTTTTTAAAAAGATTTTATTCATTAGTTTTAGAGAGATGGGCAGGGAGAGAGGAAGAAAGGGAGATAAATATCAATGTATGGCTGCCTTTCACCTACCTCCAGCCTTATACCTGGCTGGAGACCTGGCTATGTGCCCTGACTAGGAATTGAACCAGTGACCTTTGGGTTTGCAGGCTGGCACCTATCCATTGAGCCACCAGCCAGGGCTCCAACATTTTTGTCAAATATTTTTTAGCACTTAGAATGATCGCTTAACACTATGTTTAGTACTGTTTATGCAACCTTCTAAGCCAGCCACCATTAGTTAATGTCATTATCATATCCATGTATCATAGTGCTAATCTCCAAATCTGTAGCATGCTCATGGGGTGTCTTGTATTAAAGACTTAAATTGATTTCCTGAAGTGAAGCAGCATATAAAGAAATGATGTGCTAAGTTCCTTACTGGCGATGTCACTGTGCTATAGAAATTATATAGACCTGAACTGAGGTTGACATTGGATTTACCATAGTTTTCACAGTGGCTTGAACAGTTTGGTAAACAAACAAAAAAAACCACTTCTTGCTTAGTGTTGCCGGTGCTATGCCAATGTTGGTATGATAGTTTCTGGGACTGTTTTTTCTCAGTTATTCAGTTTCTGATCATGACTCTCCATTACTGTCATTCTGGGGCAGCTTCCTGTTGAACCTGTCATTCACCAGATCTGGCCTTTAAATAGGGTCTTTTAAGCAATCTTGACTTGATAAACAGCATTCCCCGGGAGAATCTCCTTCACTTTCCTCTGCTCTAAACTTAATGCAGAGCTGCTTCTTTATGTGGAACTGAGAAGTTCCAGGTATATCTAAAGATTTTTCTATCAAAACTTTTTCCTGTGATGGTTGAGAATGACACATTGGAGGCTGGGCAGCAGAGCTGTTTAATAAGCATAATGGTTTTGCTCTCGCTGTGTAATTAGAAGTGATGGTGTGAATGAACAATTATGTCTTTTGTGGATATGGATATAGCAACATGGCTGGTACGGAGCGTCGTCATTACTTGACAGGGATTAGGCTGGTCAGAGGTTTTGGTTATGGATCACAGGTAGGCATGAGGATCCCCCAGGTGCCCAGGCGCTGCCTTTCCTCCTGCCCTCGAGTCTGTCAGCCTGACTTGCTCTGCAAAGTTAGCTATTGGCCCTGCCAACTTGTCTTTTGTTCCCTTTCTTTTGGATTAGGGTTTAACAGCTCATTAACATACCCTGGGTTCCTTACTGCATCTGCCTACCCTCACCGTTTTACTTGACTTCAGACCCCAGGCTCCTCGCCTGCCACCTTCTCTCTCTCTGACAGTTCAGCATGCTGTTCTGAGTCCAGGTACAGTGGATGTTAACACAGTGACCCCAGAGGAAGTCCTCAGCCTTTTCCTCATGGAGAGAGACCTCAGTGATGGGTGGTCTCATTCTTTTTCCAAAGAAATGTGTATTACTATTTTTTTCTTATTTAGAATAAGAAATAAAACATGCTCGTTGTGGAAAATTAGAAGATTTAGAAAGACTATCAAAGGAAAAGGTATAGTATCCATTATGTCAACACCAAGTGAAAACCACTACTTGTGACTGGTGTCATTGGACTTAAAATGTGGATATGGTGTGTTTTCCTGCTGTGGCTTCATTTGGAATGTTTTAAAGTCTGTTCGATGAAAAAGAACCAATTCAACAAGTGAGAGCCTTGCTAAGTAAGCAGTTAATACTTACTGATTTTTTTAGCTGCCTGGAGGCTGTGTATACTTGGAGAAAAACACATTTGCATGTTGTTTATTAAGCAACTGTTAAATGTTTAAACATCAGTTATAAAATTGAACTTTTAAAAACAATTAAATTTAGTAGGCCTGATTTTTATTTTTTAAGATTTTATTTATTCTTTTTCGGAGGGAGGGGAAGGGAGAGAGACAGAGAGGGAGAGAGACATCAATGTATGGTTGCCTTTCACCTGCCTCCAGCTACAGACCTGGCTGGAGACCTGGCCTACAACTGGGTATGTGCCCTGGCTGGGGAATCAAACCAGCGACCTTTGGGTTCACAGGACGGCACCTTATTCACTGTGCCACCAGCCAGGGCAGTAGGCCTGAGTTTTTTTAAACCCTTTTGGTACCTGAAAGCACAGGTGAAATGCCCAGATACATAATTCAGACTTAGCCACACTCTAACCTATTCTAAAAGATCCACTGCACAACTTTTACTCATCTCATTATTTATACACTAATTCCAACTCATCCTAGGACTGTGATAGTTCACTACCCAACCAGAGTTGACCTGACCTAATGGGCGCCATGAGCAAGCCTTACCCAGGTAACAGCCTGGCTTCGATCAGGCAGTTGTGGGTCAGAACATGGTGCCAGTCTTAAGTTCTCCCCAGGTGAATAGACCTGGTCACCTGGCATCAGAGCGAACTTTCCTTGTGAAATCAATCAGACTATTTTTTTCCTTTTCAGTATGTAGCTTTCAGGTAGGTTCTCATTTCCACCCCCTATCACCCAGAAATGATTTACTTCCATGTCTTGATTGGCCAGTGTTGTATAACCAACCCATTGTCCTGTCATAATGATGCATCGGCTTGCTCTGTTAACATTATTAAAAGCTTATGTATGCCTTTTGAATATTTTCTTGGAATTAGCTCAGCTTCCTAGAGGTTTCTCCCTGAGGAAATGAGGAATTGACTCTGCCTCAGACTATTTGGTTCATTTGGCTGATTTATCATCATAAGTTGTGTTTCTGTGTCTTTTCTCTGCTTGACCTTTGAGTGTGACCATCAGTGTCAGACCCTCTTTCCACCTGGCTGTTTTGGTCACCACCTGTGCTCCTCAGTCCTTCCTTATTTTGGGACAGTTCTGTGGCTTCCTAGGACTATTTGGCTTACTCAGAGTTCCTAGTATTCATTTTTGTCACTAATATGTCATGTATACAGTTCAAAAACAAATATGTATCTGACTATATAGTTACAGAAAAAAGGAACCCTTATTTTAATGACACTTTCCAACTTATCAAAATCAGTACAAATAATTACATATGTCTTATTCTCTCTCTATTATGACTTCCTTTTTGTGTAATTTATACCATTTTCTTTCAATGGTTGTTTTTGATCTGGCCTCTCATGGACTTAAAATGAATATTTACTTTTTGTTGTTGGACCAGATTGACTCAGTTTGGCAGCACTGTCCCTGACATTCCTTAAAATAGCCTTGCTTTGTGGTCACAGCAGAATCTTCCTGTCCTGCCCTGACTATTTCTGCTTTATGATGGACGTAGAATCAACTACCCTTCAAGGAATCCTTTTACAGCCATGTATTCAGAATGATTTTTCTAGTCGAATAGGTTAGGGTTCTGGATTGTACTCTTCTTACTGTATGAAGCGTATTGGATCATGAAGATTCTACTACACTGACAACAACCACAAGCTAAAGATGTGTCTTCCTCTGTGTAAGGATTCATGGTCCTGCTGCAAACTTTGGAGCTGTTGCCCCAAATGCAGCGATGAAGCCAAAATCACGTTCGGGCATCGCATTTCCGAATATGGCTGTGGCAGCCCCGCTGCGGTGGGTCAGCTTGCTTAAGCGCCCCGCCTGCTCCATGGACAAGAGCTACTCTGGCTGAGCTCTCACAAGGCCAGGTGGCCGCCTCAATTACCAGGTGGCCTTTGAATGGTTCCTTGGGGGTTAATGTATACCTCCCCTTGGCTTTTACTCCTCCCCTTAGGACCCTTTTTCATTAAGAAACCAATGATCGTCTTATGCCGGAGTGAGTGCGTCTCTGGCAGAAAACATACTTGCCTTTATAAAGAAGCTTGCTAGAAATGTTCCTTAACCTGGAGGACAGCCCTGTAATCCTGTGTTCTCAGGAGGGGTGGCAGAATCTGGGATTCAGATGAGGAGAACAGTGACACCTTCCATATCTTTCAAGTCAGTCTTTCTTCATACATCTCTTCCCACTTTGAACCATCTTCTGTCCTCTTCCTATCCTGAGGCAGTATTATGGCTGTCTGTCTGTCCTACTAAATTCTAAACTGTGAACCATGTCTCTACCCAACACAGCCTCTGGCATTTGTATTTTTAACTTTTCAGCTGGATTAACTGATTTCCCAATGGTAAGACTGCCTCAATTTTTTTTTTTTTTGGTTTTTGACTGAAAATTGGGTGAAAAACACTGGATTTTGACATTGATGTATTGGACTAAGATGGGAAAATGGTTTGGTTCTGTAGATAAAACCATTTCAAACATGGAGTCAGCGAAGGGAAATAATGAAAGGTTCTTAGTGTTGAAAGTGGGCAAACCACTGTGGTCAGATATTAAGTGATATTTAACAGGGGATAAGATTAATAATAAAACAAAGGTTCACACTTACTGAGCTTGTAATTATACGCCTGGCAGTGTTCAAAGTACTTTACAGATATAACCTCATTTAACCCTTCTGACTTACCTACGAGGTACATACCATCATTAGCCCCACTTCATAACCCAGGTGGCCGGAGCACAGAGAGGCTCCCGAAGGTCACACAGCTAGTAAATGGCAGTATTGGGACTGCCAGTCAGGCTGTGGCACCAGAGCCTGCACTATTATTGCCTCAGTCAGTTACTGGCTTCAGAAGGGAGTCAAGTATTTCCCTACAATAAAGAAAATAAAAAGAACAGTGGCAAGAAAAAAACAAAATAAAACAAACAAAAAAAAAAACCAGTGACATCAGCCTTGAACTTTAGCAAGGGCCTGTAAGCTGTTATATTTCAGATATTTTAAAATGAAGGATCATGGAACGGGGAACTGGGAGGACCTTGGGAAGTTATTTTTGTCCAGATGAAAGCTTGGGTTATGCAACTTGCTGAGAGTGGTACACCTACCTATCGCCAGTCTCGGGGCCAGGATGCAGGGCTTCTGACGCCAGTCCTGCGCTCTTTCTAGTCAACGACGAGGCTTGTTTTCCAAACATTCGTCTCACGTATTATAGCATCAAATGAACTGCACATCATGCGATCCAGAAAAGCTACAATAAATTCAGCTCTTGCCTTTTAAGTTTGCATTTCATTTCTACATATACATAGTGAAAGTACTGGAAAAAAACCTAATAGTAATTTTTTTTAATTCTCATCCACGGACCTATTCATTGATTTTTAGAGAGAGGGGGAAAGAGAGAGCGAAAAGCATCGATCTGTTGCTGCTTCAACTTAGAATCAAACCAGAGACCTTCTAGCATTTGGGACAATGCTCCAGCCAACTGGGCCACACCAGCCAGAGCCTTCACCTATTTAAGAGTACTTTTTAAAACATTTCTTGCCTCCTGGACTTAACTGGTCTTATTTGTACCAATGAGGCTTTAGCTGCCTCAGCAACATAAGTGCACTGTATCTTGTTGTGTGATAAGAAGATCGTTATTCCACACCAAGTGTTTTCTTAAATGTAGGGAGGAATGGTGACATTAATTCTATAGCTTTCTTTGGGACGCTCACAACCTTTTGTGTTAGTTGTTAGACACCAAAGGTGCTTAATAAATTTCGTGTTTAAGAGCTACAAGAAATTGGTAAGGAACAGGGTTTAACTTTGGATGGGCTGGGTTTTTTTTTAAGGTTAAGACTAGAGTTCCTACATGCTTCAGGTAATGAACTGCTTATTTGAATATGAATGCTTGGGAAGGAGCCAGCTGCTATTGCTGACTCTTTCTGTAAGGGAATAGTGGATAATTATATGTTTCCTTCTAAACTTATGCCTCTTTGACTAATCTGCTTGAAAGCACCTCTCACACAGGGTTCGTATAAAACTCCTACATTGTGAAAAGCAGTCTTTTTCAAGAATAGTTTAAACCTCAACACTGGATGAGATATTGAAAACTGAAACCAAATAAAATATGTACGTTAACATTAAAAAATTTTTTTAAATAAAAGTATGTAGGTCCAAGTGAGATTGCTACCTGATTCATACTAGCTTAAGAAAATCTGACTTAAATTTAAGAGTGAAGATTCTTCCATCCAAAAGTGGTAACTTCTTAGCACCACCTAGTGTTAACTTTCAATTAAGCCAAAGTATTTGCTGATTATGAAATTTATATTAGCATTACAGTGTACAATGGAGAAGTAAAAGTGTAATTGGAAATAGTCTTACTACCTTTAGTACCACAGGAGAAAATGAGCAGGGTGTTTTTTTGTTTTGTTTTTAACAAATTGTTATAATTCATTTTACCAACAAACCTAAGGCTTACAGGAGCCTAAACACCTTTATTTTAGGGACAGCTTTGTAGAGAAAAAAATTTTTTTAGGTAGTAGATATTTTACAAATAGTAATTAAATGAATGACTGGATAAATAAAGGAAATAATGTGAAAACAGCTTTGTCAAGAGCACAACTGAGCACAGTTGTGTTATTCCCTTTTCAAAACTGTATGAATTTACTAAAGTAGTAATTGAAAAATAATAACCATTCGCAATAAGGAAGAATGCCATCCACGGACCAGAAATGTAAACAACTCCCTAGGAAAGCAAACAGATAGGATTGAGTTGACAAGAAATAAGACAGGAGGAGACCACAGCCCCTAAACCACTGAGGGAGGCGGCCGAGCTAGGAACTGTCACAGCACTTGCTGTAAGCAGGGACAGCAGGGAAGGAGAGCCTGAAAGCCAGTGCAGCTGGGCCTAGACCTCTGAGCCTTCCCTAAAGCATCACGTGCAGGTGCCGACTGCAGGGTAGCATCCCAGGACCCACGACAGCTGATGACCCCAAGAAGGCAAGACACTGGGCACCCTCCTGGTGTCAGCCCTACAGTCTCCCTGAGGCTGGCTTTTGTTGTGAGGACCTGTGGTCAACAGTGACAACGAGCAAATCTGAAACTCCAAGATGAGCCCAAATCAGGAACTACCAGACATCGGAGGGGCACCAGCACTATGAAAGAAGCATTAGATTCAGTGAACAGGAACAAATGAAAAATTAAAATATGTGCAATGTGTGATTCATTCAATTTATGTATGTGATAAATATTGAGCATTTATATATAACAAAACCAAAGGTAAAGGTCAGAAGGAAGGAACTTGTACATAGATGAAATCAGGAAAAAAATCAATAAAATGTATAGTTACCTAAATTTTTGGCACATATGAAAATAAAAGTATGCATCTAAAATTCTAGATTATTTCAACATTACTTATATGGGGGAGTAGAAGTATATTAAGGATAATAGGTATTCATTAGCTTAGCCTTTGATACAAGAATATAAGTTTAATGTATGTTTAAGTGTTAGCAGAATAATAATGTAAGTAATACAATATATAGCACATTACTTGAAATAATTTGTGTTAAAAGACATTTAATGGGTGTCCCTTACTTAAATTTTACTGTCACATTTTAAACATTACTCTCATTGAATTATTTTTATAATTGTTTTATAGATGAGTTCAGGTGTATTTTTTCATTTAGATGTAAAAAGGGAAGAGGAAAGTGCAAACTGGGTACTATAAAAGAAATTGAAGTGATACAATAATATATTTTTTATTGTTTATGGATTTATTTTCATTAAGGTATGTATGGCTTGATTTTATTTTCTTAGAGTTCTTTTTTTCCTTTCTTTCTTTTAAGATTTTATTTATTATTATTTCCAGAGAGAGGGAAGGGAGAGAGGCAGGAAGGGAGAGAAATATAAATATCAATGTATGGTTGCCTTTCACCTGCCTCCAGCTACATACCTGGCTGGAGACCTGGCTTGCAACCTGGTTATGTGCCCTGGCTGGAGAGTCAAACCAGCGACCTTTGGGTTCGCAGGCCTGGGCCTTATCTACTGTGCTGCCAGCCAGGGCCTATTTTCTTAGAGTTCTTTTGCAGCTTAAACATACATGTCTAATTCTGTTGCATTTTTTTAGTTTCTATTACTAGAAAGGAACAAGTGAGAAGGCTGACATTTCCTTTGTTTCACATTATAAAAGGTCTTTTTTAACTGGAATTTTTTTCCCCATGTAATAATGAGTTGAGAAGTGATTCAAAATTACGATTTTGAAATTGTCAGCATATTAATTTTAATTATAATGACTTATTTAGCATGAACCTTGGGTAGCAGAGACTTTAGAGGCTGTGTAAATAGTTTTATGTCCCTGATAATCTCCACATACCTAGAATTTAAACTAAGGAATGTATCCTGTCTTTCTAGCTTTGAGTTCTGAATACATAGTGCCTATTTTACATTGAATAATGTTGAGAGTCTAGTATGTTTTTCCTCTGTGGATAAGATACAAATATCATGTTGGAATTTAATATTAAAATTGCCGTATTGTTCACATGTTCTTTGTTTTTTGTCCTTTGGTTGTGATTTTTGAAGGAAAAGCTGGAAAAACATAGAAAAATAAATATCCCCTAAAAAATCTTAAAAATTAAAAAAAAAAAATTCACTATTAGGTATTTCCTGAAGAAATGGAAATGGCCACTATGTATATGAAAAAAGTGTTTACCCTCACAACTAACAAAAGGAAATAAAGACTTAAATAATAGTTTTTGGCTATCAAACTATCAGGATTTTCCTGTGGCGAAACGGGGACAAAGCAAGTGGCTTTCTCACATATTGGTGGGAGAGTGAGACCTCGGCCATCAGTGGGCTCAGCTAAGCACTGAGACTCTGACAGCTGCCATGAGCCACGACTGTTGCCCATTGCTCAGAAGGGTGGGATAACCAGGAAACCCAGCCTGCTGGCAAGACAGCATCAGTGTTTACTCTTCATGGCACCCCACATAGCTGTCCACTCAGCCACTGGGAAGCGGTTCTCTTTAGTACCCCAGGTGACAACTTGGGTCAGAGCCTCAGCCCCCAGGAGCCAGAATCTATTGAAACCATACAGCATGGCTTCCCAGGTGCCTGGAAGGAGTGTGTCAGGTGTCAAAGTCACTGAATGCGGGAATGCCTAAAAATACAATGCCTATTAGGTATTTTTAATTCCTTTGAGCCAAGGTGCAATTTATCAATTGGGTTATTTTTCTTCTAAGCAGTGATGTTTAATAAACAGGTTGTCAGTACACTTAGGGGACTAGAGCTAGAAACTTAAGGTCAGATTCTCTCACAGAAGACAGAAGGGTTTGGTTAACCCTTTACTCACAATAATTAAAAGAGCATACTCTCTTTTTTAAAAAAGATTTTATTATTTTGAGAGAGAGGGGAAGGGAGAGAGGGAGAGAGACATCAATGTATGGTTGCCTTTCACCTGCCTCCAGCTACGGACCTGGCTGGAGACCTGGCTTGCAACCTGGTTATGTGCCCTGGCTGGGGAATCAAACCAGCCACCTTTGGGTTCTCAGGCCAGTGCCTTATCCACTATGCCACCAGCCACAGCTACTTTTTTAAAATATATTTATTTACTTATTTTTAGAAAGAGGAAAAGGGAGGGAGAAAGAGAGGGAGAGAAACATTGATCAGTTGCCGCTCACACACTTCCGGCCAGGGGCCTAGCTCACAACCCACGCATGTGTCCTGACCAGGAATATAATTTTATGTATTTCATAAACTACTCAGATTCATCTCCCATCTATATGAGAAGTGATAATCTTGAAATAGTTAGAGCCATTGGAATTATTCTCAGTTTTTTTTCCCCCATAGACATTGTTATGTAATATCTAACTTCTAATTAAAATCTTGTAAATTATAACCCTATCTAAACTAATAATAAAGTGAACACAGAATTTTAAAAGTTGGTCTGTAGAATTAATCTTGGGGGCTGAGAAGGTTAGGATAAATATGACACAGGAACTATGGTTCAGTGATTAAGTGGGAAATGCCGCATAACCATATTATTTTCACCTTTGGTAGATCTTAGATGCCAGCCCTTAGCTTCTTTGCAAGTTATGGGTAAGTTAGTAGGTGTCATCATTATGTCCTAAAAGATTTTTAAAGAATAATAATATATATATATAATTTACTCCCCATCTTAGTAACATGCTCACATCATGCTTAATCTTTAATACTACCTCATCTATCTGTAGTCTTGCCATTTGCTCTATTGGTTCAGAATATGTAAAACAACTACTTCCTCAAGTGGTGTGTATTGGAAGAATATTGAAAAGGAAAATATAATGATTTGAGCTATACTTTCAACAAAATTAGAATCATGTAAGGAAATATCCAAGGAAATATTTATTTCATTTATTACCTGCTTTTTTTTTTTTTTTTAGTTGTGCTTCTTATTCTCCCTACACATGGATGGTAAGAGTTAGCTGGCTCTACAGAAGTGCCATGTGCAACAGAAGACTAATCTTTGGGATTTAAACTGGGGTTCTAGTCTCAGTCCTATTAGGAACTCAGTTTCCTCATCTGTAAAATGAATGGATTAGATGAGCAATCTCTTAGGATTTTCCCAAATAAAAAAAACCCTTAAGATTTAAGCAATTTCTAACTCTAAGATTTATAATAATAAAGTTTCTGATAATTTTGTTTTCTTTTTCAGTTTATATCTGTTCAAACTAGGAATAGCACCCCAGATCCAGGATTTGTTGGGCAAAGTAGACTTCACAGGTATTGCTTTTTATCTTAATAATTTTTTAATATTATAATTAATAAGAAAATGGACCAATACTTTTTTTTATTGCAATATTATCAATTTAATCTTTTCTCTGTATTGATCAGAGGAGGACACGTTGTTTTGTACTCAGCCAGGTTCCCTTTTCCCCACATTGGGGCAATGAAAAACTGAGGCTGGCTTCTTCTGAAGATTCTCATTAGAAATGGCTCTACCTTCTTGATAAAGATCCTTCCTTCCTCCCTTCCTTCCTTCCTTCCCTGCTTCCTTCCTTCCTTTCTTCCTTCTTTCATTTTCTTTTTTCTGTTAATAATGGCATACACTTTTTATTTTCTTTTATCAGAAAAATAAGTCCCACATATCTGAGGATGAAAACATTTCTTGATAAGAATGCACACATTCCTGCCTCCATCTCTGGCTCTCTTTAATTTGGTGTTGCTCTTTTTCAGAGGAGGAAATCAGTAATATGAGAAAGGAGCTTGAGAAATATGGAATACAGATGCCGTCTTTCAGCAAAATAGGTGGTATTCTGGCTAATGAACTGTCCGTGGATGAAGCTGCTTGTAAGACTATTTAAAATTTGAACTTGCTGCTGACATCAGACTAACCTACATTTTATTTGTTGTTTTTGGTTACAAGAACAGAATATTTAGAAGATACTTTAAACCCCTCTGAAAGCTTTTATTGTATATATTAAACATGGTTAATTTGAACATATCTGAATATAACCACGTAATTGATTTGGGACTTTAAAGGTTTATTTTATTCTTGAGAGAAAGGAGAAGGGAGAGAAAGAAACACTGATGTGAGAGAAAAACATCTATTGGCTGCCTCCTTCACTCACTTTGACTGGGGATTGAACCCACAACCTTCAAATGTGCCCTGACCAGGAATCAAATGCACAACAGTTTAGTTATGGGATGATGCTCCAGCCAACTGGACCACACTGGCCAGGGCTGATTTGGGACTTTAAACATTCACTTTTACAATGTGAACTAAGAGGTTCCAAAGATATCTTTTTCTTCAAAATAGTTCTCTGCTGTCTTTGTTCTTAGAGTTTTGTGGGAGGATGCATTGCTTACATTATCTTTTAGTGTTGCAAGTTAAATTGTGGGCATCGCTTGGAAATAATTTGCTACTTTAAAAGTGTCCCTGTTACCCTTCGAGCCCCCAGCTGATTGACATCGTGTGTGGTTCATTTTAGCTGTTCAGTGCAGGTTGAGTAAACCAATAGGGATCATGTAACGGATGCTGAGACAGGCCCCGAGGCAGGCTGGCAGGCGAGGAGACGTCAGAGTGATGCTCTGTGAGGTATCTGAGGCCTCTCTCTTGGTTTGCTTACTGGGAGCAAAGGAGGGAACCTGCTTACAGGTATGCAGTGTTGATGCAGCTGTCCATGTTATCGTTTGCTAATAAAAATCTTTTTTTTTTTTCTCTTCCCAGTGCATGCTGCTGTTATAGCCATTAATGAAGCTATTGAAAAAGGAATAGCAGAGCAGACCATTATAACACTAAGAAACCCAAACGCAGTCTTAACCTTAGTGGATGAAAACTTTGCACAGGAATATCAAAAGGAACTCTGGGAGGCCAAAAAGGGGAAAGGGGAAAATGCAAAATTGAAGGTATCGGGTTAGATTCTCAGTAATAAGTATGGTTAAGAGTAGCTTATTGGAAAAAAAGCAATATTTTTAAGTCAATTGTCCGTGGTCTCTATAGCCGTAGCTAACCGATTTTGGTGAACTGTAAGGGTAAAAGAAGACATTGCACTGTGTAAGGAAGTTAGGCTTCATTTTGTGATGAATATTCTAAGTGGCAAGGTTTTTACAGTCATTCCATAAACTTACTACTTACTTGAAAAGTGTAAATGTAGCAGCTAAGACTCCTTCCTCCTTCACTGTCACCAGCAGACCTTGTATTGACTGAGCTACCTTTAGATTTATTAGTAGAGGTTAATAATTCAGGGTGGTGAATCCACTGTCCTCATATTTTACTAGTCTTCACGAGGGTATTCAAGGTCGGGTTTTCCTCCTCAGCAGGGCAGCCTACTCCTGCCTTGCTAACTTCCCACTCCCCTATCCTGCCTGTCTTGTGTTACTGGACTTGGTCTACACTCAGCTTCCACTTCCTCACCAACTTTCCTTCAGCTCTTGCCCTGTCAGCTTCGGCTCCGTTACCAAGGATGACAGCTTTATCTTACAGCCTTTTCACAACTGGTGGCTTCGGCCAGCCCCCCACGTGCTTGCCCCATGCTGCCCGCCTGCCTCGATATGGCCTGTCCCCCTCCCATGTCCACATTGCCACGGTGGTTCTCCTCTGCATCCATGTCTCTTCTTCCTCCTCCTTCTAAATATGGGGACGGATACTGACATTGAGTCACTCCTGTCTCTGTTCTTCCTCAAGTAAGCTTATCCACGTGTTGAAGAAATCATTCTCAGCTTCATACCAGGCCGCCCTCATGCTCCCCCAGATAACTTCATCTTGTCCACAGGCCTCCCGCTCACCGCATCAGAGGGGCATGGCATGCACCCCACCCTTCTCACACGTGTGCCCCTTGCTGACTTCCCTCTGGAATGACTTCCACATTATCTCAGATCTCTTCTGATGTCCCCTATGCCCTATCCATCCCTGTATTCTGCTGCCTTTTCTTGCCAGGCTTGCATCCATCCACATACCTTCCCCAGGGGTCTCTGTGCTTCCTGTCATTTTCCAGGCCTACCCTTCTCTGAGCTAGAGATTGCAAAATGTATCTTCAACTACGGATCTGATGTCATTTCACCAAAACCTCCCCTGATTTAATACTGCCTATGCGGTTAAGTGTAGGTCCTTTTCTTGTCCTTGAAAAGCCTCCAGGATACCCGATTTGCCTCCCTACCTTCCCAGCTGGCCCGGGACACACACACCATGCTGCGTGTAGCCAGACCCACCAAGCCTGCCCACCTTTGTGACCGAATCCTGCTGTCTGCACCCTGCTCCCCAACTCTGCCATTAACATCACTCTGCTCCTGCAGAATGTCCTCAGTTGTCTCCTTAAAATATTTTTTCCAGCTCAATGTGTACTACTCCTACAGAATTTATCCTGTTGTACTATGTATATTCGTTATTTGTGTTCTTGATCTTATTAGATTGAATCAAAAGAAATTGCCAATATTTAACTGGTTTGGCACTCAAACTACGGTGACATCAAGGGGTCCAATGAAATGTTTACATTGGAAAATTAGGCCCTTTCTGAAATTCACAGGGTCTGTTGTTTACCTTTGCAGTCCTCCCTGTGATAGTGATCCCTAGTGCCCTGCCCAGGCCAGGCTATCTTAAATGCTTGTATTACTTTCAAATGAATACTAGTGGGTGGTTCTTAGCCCACCTTGCATTTTTGCTTTTGAATATCGAGCTTTGGAAACATTTAACCTCAGTGAAGGCTTTGTTTTGCAGAATAACTGTATTTCCGAAGAAGAAAGAGATGTGTATGAAGAACTGCTGACACAAGCAGAAATCCAAGGCACTCTTAATAAAGTCAACAGTAAGTAATGGCTTCTATGAAAGGAATGGGTACATCTCTAAGATCTGAATTTTCCTTCCCAGAATCTCAATTTGTACCCATGTGAAACTGCCATATGTGACCAAAAATCCATGAATTGTTAATATTGTTGTTAATTATGGTGTGTCCTCTGACCTTTTCCTATGGAGCATTTTTTAGTTACCTTGCCTGCAGTCCATGCAGAGTAGGTCAAGGTGTCTTGAAGTTAGTTTATACCTTCCTGGTTCGTCAGAGGTACAGTGTATGTCATAGGTTTGAATTTATCCCTTACTAGGGAAATATTGATGATTATTTAGAAAAATATTATGACCTAAAACCTCTCATTCCTTGCTCATGATTATGTGATGGCATTTGATTGCAATTATAAAAGGTATCATTGACAGCTCTATCCTTTATTACTTCCCAGTTATTAGTATCCAGTTTGTACAACTTCTTTGCTTACAGTAGCTTCAGTGCAAGTGAATGAGACTTGACCAGCCAACAAAATTGCACAGCGACAGATTTAAACCCATGTCTCTGAGACTCTATGAAGTTGTACAGTTCAATTCTTTAGTTTTATCACTATAAAGAACAAAATTTGGTGTACACACTAATTATATCAGTCCTAAACCTTGTCCACCATCTAACATCTCCTATGAGCTTTGAATGTTTTGTTATGTTTTTTATCACTCTTAACACCTTCAAAACAATGCAAACCTGGAAGTGTAGTAATCCAGAAATGTGTTCCTAAGTTGCTGGTAGAGACACAACCAGCAGGCTTCAAACACTAATTAAGGACCAGAGAACACTGGTGTAAGAGTTCAGGTGTTAACAACTGAGTAAGTTTGAGAAATTTTCTCACACATACCCTGCCCGGAGCTCTAGGGTAACTTTTTATAAGGGAAACACATGAACATTTTGGGATACATAGTCCTATTATTTTATTCTTGCTAACTTTTAAACATGTTGGTGATGATACAAGGAGCGTAATTTCAAGTTTCTCTTTCTGTTCTGTTTAAAAGCTGAGAATTTCATTAGGCTCGGCAGAAATGAGTTGCAAGAAGAAATTAATGTTGCCAGTAAGACATCTAAGGTCCATAAGCCTTTTGTCATCTCTCATTATGCAATGTTTATAGCCACCTAAAACAGACTTCTTTTTCATGTTAAATAAAGGGCCTTATGTAAATGTTTTAATCCTTTACTCCAGGACAAATTTATTGCCAAATTAGCTATGCTTTTCTCCCCGTTTTTTAAGTAAAAGGCATATGATTTCTATTGATGCATAACCAGCTGAAATTAGAAAGATATTGCAACATTTGATGATTTTAAAGGTGTGGAACATGATTATTCTGAAGTTTTTTATCTCTTCCCATCTGAAAATGATAGAACTATACATAGTCTTGGAGGGAAAAAAGCCCTCAAAAGTATGTTTTAGTCAGTGACATGATGATGAGACAATTGTATGCTTTAAAATATGTATAGCTACTTGACAAGCTATATATAATAACCATGTAGATTGTTATAGTAAAATGTTAAGGTGTCTACATTTGTAGGAGCCATGGTTGTGGCGTAAGTGACAGCTTTGATGGTAATGTTACTGGCTCTGTCTTCAGAGCCTTCAGCTTTGATTGAACTACAATTATTTAACTTTTAGGTTTGGCACGTGCATTCCATTCATAACATGACCTATCCTGCTAAGCGCAGGGCTGGACATTTTGTTAAACGCACAGTATAAAAGAGTGGTCAGCTTACTTTATTTTTATTTTTTAGAAGAAATGATACATTAAGAGTTTTTTAAGGATGTGAGTTTTCTAGTATTATTTACCTTCAGCTGTATAAACTCATATAATAAGAGTTTTCAAAGGTGAAGCAGGGTCCCTCTCAAAGTGACCGGAGACACAGCGGAAAGATCTCAGATAATTTGAACGGAACAGCAAACACTACAGCGAGCTATTGGCCTTCCTTTTTGGAATTCTTTTGTTTGTCATGTTAATTCTAAGAATAGAAAAGTATGTTTGGGTTCTTAGGATCCTTTAGAATAAGTGTACGTTTTCTGAAAGCATAGCATGAAAGACCATTAGTTGTAAGAGTTTCCTGCTATTATTAAATGATGTCTGTTAGTAGAGAGGTTATTGAGGTTGGTCCTTGCAAGTATAGTCAGAGAAGATGAATTGTCATCTGTTAAAAAGAGTTAGAATAATCTTCCAGGGCAAAATCCTGCTGGTTCTGCCTGGTTTGCTGTTGCCTGGTGGCAGAGTTCATCACTCATTCTTCTATTTGGCCAGCAATTCCATTTCTTTTTTCTGAAAACTAGGATAAATCTGCTGTTGAAATGCTTTTAGTTTGGTCACTACATTTCAGGTCTTCGTAATTGGAACATTGCAACTGGCAGAGAGGTATCACCGGGCTTACGATGGGGTCACATCATGTCAACCAAGGCATTTCTGTGATCAGGGCTTTTTTTTTAGGTTAACTGATTGATACTGGCACAGACTTATTCAATCATATGAATTTTAGTGGTGATATTTTTTAAATATACCTGCATTATTATTTTTTAAATAATGAATTCATAAAACATAGAGTTGAGGGAGAATGGATTTCATAAGGAAGTCATGCGGGGCAGGAATGATCCCACAACTCCAGCTCCATCAATGCTGAGTTCTTTTAGGCACCACCTCCAAGGATTGAACTGATTTCCAGTTACGTGGCTACCATTTCCAAGGCTTTGTGTGCCCTCCAACTGCAGCTTTTTGGAGTTCGTGGACAGGAGCTCCATAGGGTCTGGTAGTTAGACAGCTGGGCTGGTTGGGTCCGGCCACAGTGGGAAAAGTGGGCCTTCTGACGGAACGTAACTCCCACCCTCAGGGCTGGCTGCGGTGGACCACATCAATGCTGTCATTCGGGAAGGCAACCCCGAGAACACACTGCTTGCACTGAAGAAACCGGAGGCCCAGCTGCCGGCTCTTTATCCCTTTGCTGCTGTGATGTATCAGAACGAACTTTTCAACCTCCAGAAACAGAACGCCATGGTAAGTCGGAGGAGAATGTGGTCTGGCTTTGTGGTTAGTTATGAGTCAAAGCCATGAGCAAGGCTAAAGGAGATGAAGTTGGCTGTGGCATCTTTAACTTGTACCAATTCCCCCAGCTCACTGGCCTCCCTATACCAATTCCACGGTTGCCTTCCCCTTAAATTCCTGCTTTTGATCTACATACAGAATCTAAGAATATAGCTTGGAAATGCACATAGGGCTATACGGAAATGCACTGAAAACAATGGTTCTTCTCTGTGTGATTTCACTTCTTGGATAATTTTTACACTATACTGAATTTTTTTTTAGTATGTATTTTGATAGAGAAAAATATGCTCTATCAGCATTTCTAGATTCTATGACCAAGAACAATAGCACCATGGCTTTAGTTTTGTAAGTTTATGCTCCTTAATATACTAATAGTATTAAATAGTAATATTTATAAAAAGGTTAGAGTAATTAAGAGCATATGCACTATAAATTAAGCCAAACAGTGCAACAAAATGAAAAGTTCTGAAGCAGAGCCAAGACTTGAATATCTAAGAGCGCTAGTATTTCAAAAAGGTGGAGAAAGAAATGAAATCTTTAACAAGTGGTTCACCATTTGGTAAAGAAAACATTACCTCATTACACATATCAAAATAATTTCCAATATAAATGGTTAAATGTAAAAAAAGATATAGTTTTAATTAAAGTTCTAAGGAAAAATAGGAGGACAGTAGATCTTAAAAGTCAGAAACAGTACTGATCTATCAAAATATTAGGGTGAGCGCCCTGGCTGGTAGCACAGTGGCTAAGGCACCAGCCTGCGAACCCAAAGGTCGAAGGTTCAATTCCCCAGCCAGGGCACATAACCAGGTTGCAAACCAGGTCTCCAATCAGGTCTGTGGCTGGAGGCAGGTGAAAGGCAACCATACATTGATGTCTCTCTCCCTCTCTGCCTCTCTCCCTTCCCCTCTTTCTAAAAATAATGAAATAAAATCTAAAAAAAAAAAAAAATTACTTAAAAAAAAAAATATTAGGGTGAGGGAGGCCAAAAGCATGAAAAGACAATTCACAAAATATCTAATGTTCATAATGACAAACACACATAAAGATGTTGGAATGCAATCAGAAGTGAACAAATGTGAGTTAAAACAAAATACAATCATTTTTAGAAACCAGATTGGTAGACTTGCAAGATCTAACTTAGTGTAGGAACCAGTTTGGGGCAGCTTGGCCCCAGCTGGTGGGAGCGGGAGTGGTACAACCTTTCTGGAGGGTGAGCTGAGTCATGTGTATCAAGAACTGTTCCCCATTTTTCTGACAATTATATTCCTAGGAAAAGAATGTGAATTGAAAATTTGTAGCCATGAGGATATATCCCAGCATTGTCTCTAATACTGAGAAACAGGAAACAAATCACATGTTTAACTAATAACAGTTTGTTCACACTGTTAAGTGGAAAACATGAGACTTAAATATATAGCATTATGTTGTATGTTTTTTTGTGTGTGTGTGTTTGTAATTAGAAAATAACAAGTCAGTTTAAAAACACCTTTGTAAATGTCTGCATGAATTAAAAATAAATAGAAGGATATATATATATATACACACCACAGGGCTGGGGTGGTAGGACTTGTGTTCTTATTCTTGTTTATCAAGAGTTCCCATGCTTTCTAAATAGAAAGATGCTATTTTGTCATAAAAGAAAACCCTCTTATTTCCTTCCATTGTACTTATGTTCCCTTATTAACATTTTCTCCCCTTTCTCTAGCTTTGAAGGCCAAGGCAACTAGGATTCTACAACAGTAAAGTTTATGGCCAGCTGATCAACTGTCAGCTAATGGTTGTCCGGACACCTTTCTTCTTTATTTTTCCTTATTGTTCTTGCTGCATAACACTGTAGATATTTGTGGACAGTTCACTGGGAGGGATACCGGAGATGAATCTCAAGTGATTTCATTCTTCTCTTTACTTGTAATTGTGTACTTGCCCTATGTGTTAAACTTCTGGTTAATTTTAAATAAGATATTAGGATGAAATTTATTTACATGTTCCCTATAGTTACCCCATCTTTCCATTTGCTTTGGAAGGGAAAGTAATGCTTTGTTCCTCTAAAATCATCTTGCTGCCAGATTTCTGTGAAGATCCAGAAATCTATAATGTATTTTAATATAAATGTTATATTGTATACATTAAATATATAAAATATAAAAATACCCTAGATGTAAAAATGTGTATCAGCTTTTTTTATTAAGTTACTTTCATATTCCCTTTGTGTTCCTTCAATATATGAAAGAAATAACCTTTTGGAAGTTATGCCAAGTTAACATAAAATAGTTAAATGGAAGAGAGCGTGGAAGGGGGAAGGTGTTCTGAAATCTAAGATATATTTTTTAAATAATTCGTATTTTTAAGTCACATAAATCTAGAAGTTCTTATTTTACCAAAAGATTTTCCTCTCATTTCTTTTCAAATATCTACACCTTATAGTACATTTAAAATTTTCTACCCAGTTATAAAAATGTGACTAACTTTTTTGAAACTAGAATCAGTATTCTTGGCTTAAAGATTTTTATTTACACCTCTGGGGCTATAACTTTTACATGAAATTCTTTCCTCTTTCCCTTACCCTTAATTCAAATGGAAAATTATTATGCTAAAATCTTAACCTTACACTCAGACAGTGCCGTTATCAAATCAGATTATTTGGTAAGACTGGCCCATGAGCAGCCAGTAGAACTGGGAGTAGGATTCAGCTATGGGAATGAGGATGTTTATGGAATCATAAATGTTGGTTGTAATTAACTCAGTCCCCAGAATCATCCGAGAAAATCCCGGAAGCCATTTACCTGTTCTTGAAAGTCACTGAAGACTAGGTGAATACTGAGCCCTTGTTCTCCTGGGTTCTCAAAATCTTTGCCTTTTCATCATTCTTTGAACTGTGCACTCTGAACACCCATCACGTCCACGAGGTGTGTGAACTTACTTCTGTATGTTTCCCAACAGAACTACTTGGCCCATGAAGAGCTCCTGATTGCGGTGGAAATGCTGTCTGCTGTTGCTTTACTGAACCAGGCCTTGGACAGCAGTGACCTCGTGTCTGTGCAGAATCAACTCAGAAGCCCCACGATAGGTTTCAACAACCTGGATGAGGCATACGTGGAACGGTAAGAGGCTTTCCAAACCTCTGCTCAATGCAGAAATGTGCACTTGGCAGATCTCACAAATAAAGGATCTATTACTTACCCGAGAATCCGTTATCTCCATGCTCATTTTCTTGAAAGCTAGTCTACTTTAAGAGTCTTTCTAATATTAGAGTTCCTTATTTTCGGTATTCCTTTGAGGGAAACAAAGAATCTAAAAACAGCCATCTTATGGCACTTGCTAACTGACTTCATCAGCAGCAAAGATTATTTGACAGGCTAAAAAAAAAATAGGTTGAAAATGTACCTTCCCTATCCCTTCCTTTGGGCTTCTTTCGGAGCTGACAAAATGTGGAAAAGTTGGAAGCCACTTTAGTGGTCATCCAGTCCGTTTCTTCTATGGGGCTGGTGAGGAAACTGAATCTGGACTTACGGACCAGGCATTGGGCAACTGGATCCCCAAACCCCCTTTCCTGATTGTTGAACCAAAGACCACAGTGGATCGTGGTGGTGGGTAACAATGTCAGATTAGTATTTCTTATTTTGTGTTCTTTAAATATGCTACTCGGTACTGCAGTTGATAGTATTTAAACATTTAGAGCAGATCTAGAGAGAAAATAAAGGGGAATAAGGAGCCCAGTGAGAGATCAGTTAAGACAAAAGCCCAAGTCCCAAACAGAGTGATTTTCCATGTGTGACCACCAGGGGGAGATGTCCGCTAAGATCTTGACAAAATTCAAGTACTGATTCTGGAACTGCTCAAATAGGTAGGTCGAGTAATTCTCCTGAGTTACATACAGTTTATCCAGGGAAAACAATAACTTCTTTGAAGTTTAAAAAATTATATTTGACCACTTATTTATGTAGGGACTGGCCCAAAAGTAGTAGAACAGTAGATTTTCCTTGTGTTTAGTCTTTTTTGGAGAAACTGATGCTCTTAATACTACATAAAATTTAGCCACCTGGTTCATGTTATGCTTCAGAATCTCTTTCCAAGGTAACTTATTTCTACCGCCACTGTTGCTATTAATGGCACCACCCTCCCCTCCCAACATAGAAACCTCAAGTTAACTTGAGTTTTCCTCTGCCCTCTGCCTGGCACCTCACCCTGTGAACAGCCTGCTCATTTCTTTCCATCAGTAGCCAATCCATGCATTATACCTCTGCAAAATACTTAGCAACCACCTCAAACTTTTTACCTTTGCTTCCATAATCTCTAAATTGGTCTTACATCTTTTGTGCCCTCACTCTTACTTAATCAGGCTTTGCGGTACTCTTAGTGCTGGAGTAGAAGACAGAGATGGTCGTTCCATTAAGAAGATAGCAGTCTAATAGGGAAATCTTGATGTGAGAATTGTCAAGACCATCCCAAAGGTTTAACATCCCTGGCCACTGCCCTCTAAGTGACAACACTGCCTCCATCCACATCACCCATTTTGATGATCAAAAATCCTCTCCCTCCCCATCCCAATTTACAAATAACCCATAAGGAGATGGTTCCACATCTCATTTGAGAACCACTTTTATAGCTGTGGTTTTCAACTGGGGCCTGCAGACACAGCCTTGGAGTTCAAATATTCTGTATGATAAACCTGATAAACGTAAAAGCTGTGTCTGTTTTCATAACCTTTTTAAAGATTAGTGTGGCCTGTGAGGTGTGGCATTATATGATGCAGCACGCTCCTCATCCACACTTGCACATCCCTGGAAGCAGCTGATGAGTTTGCGCTTTGGTGGGGGAGACGGGCCTCGCTGGGGCTGTAGGACCACAGCAACAACACACAGAAGGACCACCGAGGCCCCTGTGCAGGGTGCCACTCTGGCCACCATTGCATCGGCCCAGAGGAGCACAGAGTCGGTGGTGTTTATGGCAGGTGACAGGAAGTCTACACAGATGACTGCAGACTGAGAAGATGAGAGAGTAACAGAAACATCTCCCAACAGTTTTGTTACTGTTAAAATCAATACTAAAAGTAAAGCCTGCCTACAATTCTCACCAATCTACCCTGTAGTGTGTGTGTTCCATCCAGTTGCTTTATTGCAGACAGTGATGAACTTTCCTGGAAGTGATAGCAGGAAGTGTTTCTGCAGATGAGCTTGTTACCCGAATTCACAAAGCCGGGCAGATGTACTCATTAAAAGGTGAATCATCAGTGGCAAATGACAGCCAGTCAGAAAGCTCAATCTCTGCCCCATCCACCTCATTTGAACCTAACAACGCTTGTGAAAACTCTCAGTCTGGAAATGCAGAGCTTTGGGAAACACCACTCACTTCTGCTACCGTGTCAGATTCTGCAACGGAAGGCAGACCAGGCCATGCCACTCCATCTCAGGAGCCAAGTGGGGTTCAAATCCAGGACCTGCTAGGACCTCCCTGTCAGAGTGGAAAGACGAAACAAAAAACTTGAAGAAAGGCGATAAAAGGAAAGGTAGAAGATGGGGCAGCTCGAGAGTGTATAAAACAGCAGATTGCCTTGGATCATGCCAAAGAGCTGCTCATTTTACAAAGACAAAGGAAGAAGCAGAAGCTGCTGAAGCTGTTCCTTGCTAGCTAAACAGGCAGAAATGGAAGCTACAGGGACACTTCTGCACCAGAAAGACGCATGGTTGCAAGAATTCAGTTCCGTCGTCCTGATGGTTCTTCCTTTGCTAATCCGCTCCTGTGGAAGAGGCAAGGCAGTTTGCTGCACAGATGTTGGCAACACTTAGAGTAATTTTTCATTAGCAACTGTGTTTCCCAGGAAAGAATTAACCAAAAAAGATTATAAAAAGAAGTTGCTAGGTTTGGAACTTGCCTGAAGTACTCCAGTGACACTGTTGCCATCAGGAAGACCAGCTATACCCTTGGTAGATTCTTCCAGTGATGACTTTTGGCCATTATTAGGGACAGCACTTTACCCATTCCTTGCCATCTGGAGATTGAGTCGCAACTTATTTTTTAGTAACCCTTCTCCTGCACAGGCCTCAGTGAGGGCAGTATATTCAGAATCCTCAAACCTTGCATCATCTAGCAATTCAGAAAAAATAAAAAGGGAACCCATCGAAAAAAAGAGTGCTGGGAAAATGGGGAAAGACTTTTAAAAGGAAAGAAAGATGCAGAGATCAAGGACTTAACATGATGGTGGAGATGAAAACAACACTTGGAATGGAAAGCCTACTCAACAGTTGTGATAAGTAATTATGAACAGTAATCATTGTTTTTCCAATGATTTGATTCAACTAAAATTCTACTGGAGAGGTGGGTGCTACGAGGTCCCTGCATATGGTAACCAACTGCTAGAAGCCTAAAAGAATCCAAAAGTCTGCCACAACCTCCCTTTATCAGCTTTATTTTGTATTTCATATACTCATTAGCCTGTGCTCTCAGATGATGATATGTGTTGTTTAGAGCTATTTTGCTCCAGAACTCCTAAACCCACATAAAGTAACTGGGATGTCACTGAGTAATTTGACTGAGTCACAGCATTTTAACTAGCCAATCAGGTGATAGTTTATGTTTTTTGTTTCTCATTCCGCTCATCAGCTGCAAGCAAAAATCTTATAGTTTTCTATCTTAAACATTGAATTTAAAAAAAAATCTCTTCCCCTACAGTTTTATTTAAGCATTTTCTGGGTCTCCTGGATAACCCAATATGGACATAGATTTCAGGGCCCCCTTTGGTTCTTGAGTTGACAGTTGCATTGGCCTCAAGTGATCTTCCATGGCATCAGTATTTCATTTCCAGTGTCAGTTCTGAACCTGGGTTCTTGGAAGCCCAAGTGGACAAGTTTTCAAGTTGAAGAAACACTAGTATCTGGGCCTCTCCCTGTGGTCGTGCAGCCTCAGCACAAGAGTACAGGCCTGACCACCTTGACGAATTCTTACCAATTCTCTACCTATTTATCATGGATGGCTTCCACCCTTGGGTCTATGTTTTCCTGGGAAGGTTCTTTCACCTAAATCTCACAAAAGTGATGTAGAGTTGGCATTGGCTCTAGGCATGTACTGTTCCTGGATTAAGTGTTCTAAAATGTAGCTATGTTTACAATGCTCCTCTATTTGTGCTCTCAATTCTCATCTGAATTAAGAACAGATTCCTCTCTCTAAATGTATTGTTCTGACCTGAGCTACAGCTGCATCTTACCTTGTATTTTGCCCTTCAGCCAAGCTGAATCCAAACACACTGTGCACTTCTGGCCTGTCCATCCCTACGCATGCTCCTGTCACCTCCAGGAACGTAGTACCCATCTCTGCCTGGCACGGTATTGGAGCTTCCGAGCCCTGCCTCCACTTTATGAATTAACCCCATGCTTCTCTTGACCCCTGCTAATGCCATCTTTTCCAAGAATTAGCATGATGTGGTTAGTGTTGGAGCCAAAAATATAATTTTGATTCTTCCTAGCAAAGCTCTTTTCTCTTCACCTGTAGAGCACAAATGCAAACCAAAAACATCTACTCTGCATTAGCAGAATGGTCTTGAAGGGTAAGAGCTTGGTTCAGGCCAAGGTGCTCCATGGCCAAGGTTTTCTTCCACTTCTTCTTCCTTGGGACCCCTTTATTTCCACTCTTACTGACCATCTACTTTATGGCCTTTCTTTTGGAGTTTTTGTCATCTTATCCACTGGACTGAAATCTCCATGGAGGATAAAGGCTGCATTTGTTTATTTTAATATCCCTGTGGGGCCCACCACAGATTTTGTGTATGGTAAAATGTTTAACGAACATCTGCTGAACTAAACTGGAATTTTAATCTCAAACCTTCCCGAGTCCGTTAGAAATATAATCTTACCAGTCTGCCCAGGGCAGATGGTGATGAGAGCTCCAAGAGACGTGGGAGGGAAAGGCTGTGGACTATTTGAGTCAGGTACAGAATGCTTCCCAAAGCTGCTGTCTTCAATGCTTGTATGGAAAAGCCTTTAGAACTCTGTTTTTCACCCCTAAAATCTGTTCCCCTAGACCAGTGTTTGTTCATTTCTAGGGAAATGATGGGCGATTTTTGTTTTTTTCTGTGTTTATCCTTAAGCTTTCTGATTTTATTCCCATTAGATCATCGTTTAGTTGTTCAGCAGGTGAAATGGTCATAAGGATTTTGGACTCTCTTTGTAGAATGGGCCCATCTATCAGGGATGCTACACAAGTGCAGACTGCTGTTCACCCGTATGGTTATCATGGTCAGTATTATATAAAACTGGTGACACAGAGCATCTTCTTAGGCTTATAATCCTTGGTAAGGTGCAGATCTCACACTTAACAGTTCACCAGTTTCAGGCCTGCATTTGACGATGCCTCCGTCATCCGCTTCCTATTTTGAATGACGTCTCTCTCTCAAGCCACTCTCTGTGAAAGACACCTCAGCGTCACTCTGGGGCAATACAGAACTGTTAAGGAAATTGGTCGCCACCAGTTTTAGACTTCATGTGATGTTATTTCTTTTAGCCTCTTGTTAGGAAACCTGCAAGTGCTATTCAGAAGTCAAACCGTATAGTAGATCAATATGCACCATGGGGACTGGAGTAATGCAAAAGTAAACTAAACTATTAATTCTCTTTACTTTGGGCTAAAATGGCTCATGTTAGCTTTTGATTGTCAACATTAGTTTTTTAAATTTCATTTTTCATCTTTTTAAAAAGATTTTATTTATTATTTTTAGAGAGAGGGGAAGGGAGAGAGGCAGAGAGAGAGAGAGAAACATCAATATATGTTGCCTTTCACCTGCCTCCAGCTACGGATCTGGTTGGAGACCTGGCTTGCAACCTGGTTATGTGTCCTGTCTGGGAATTGAACCAGCAACCTTTCGGGTTTGCAGGCCAGTGCCTTATCCTCTGTGCTACCAGCCAGGGCTGATAGTTCTTTAATTTTTAAATAGGAAAATAGATGATTGAGAAATGAAAGTTTCTTAGTAATATATCAAGATGGGGTTTTCTTCCCCTCCCACCCCCCCTCTCCCTCCCTCCCTCTCTCTCTCTCTCTCTCTCTCTCTCTCTCTCTCTCTCTCTCTCTCTGTCTCTCTCCCTCTCTCCCTCTCTCCCTCTCTCTCTCTCTCTCTCTCAAATTTCTCCAGCCAAGAAAAATAATTGGAGTGCTTGACCAAGCTATTTTCCAGAGGGCTGTGCAGAATGGTGAGGGTCTAGGATCAGGAATGAAGTAGAGAGCTTTGGCAAGGAGGGGACACAGAGAGGTTTTTGAGTAACTGCTCTGAAGCTTTAGGTGAAATGGACAGATGAGGAGAAATTTTAAGATATTCTGGTTCAACTCATGCACCACCTCTTCAAGAAAACACAGTGAAGATGTGTGTTATTCAACAAGGTTTCTGGAACTGCATTTGCATTTTATTTGATTCCTCAATGGGCATGTTAGATCTCAAGGTAACTCAACTATGTTAGGGTTACAGTAGAAAGGTCTCCTACAGCTCAAGTTTGGGGAGGAACAAAAGTAATAAAAAGAACCCCTGGGGGAGGAGTTGAGAGCCACAATCCTTCAGAGCCAAGACATGCCAAAGGGAGGAAAATTAGTATTTAGGAAAAAAGACAACTTCACAGAGTTGAGAATGTCTTCAGCTTGTTTTTGTTTTGTTCTCCTTGAGTTTGGTACAAGGTAGGATTTTGAGGAACTTTCATCAAACAGTATTTGCACATAAAGTAGTTTTGGGGAAAAGCACGCTATTATTATTATCAGTGAGCTTGCTATATGTTGGCAAAGCTGCATGTGACAATTTTGGCCTTTAACCTTATTACAACTACATTTGGTCCCTTGTGTCAAATTTAAGATGCAGAACCTGAACAAATAATGCATATCTCTGATTAGTATCATGATTGTTTTCCCTTCCCCAGTTATGCAAATGAACTGCTCTCCCTGAAACTGGAAGCTTTGACCCAAGGGCAAGACAACTTAAGCTGGAATGAAATTCAGAATTGTATTGATATGGTTAATATTCAGATTCAAGAAGAAAATGACCGTAAGTATGGAACACTTTCTTTCTCTAGTCTAGTGGGAAATAAGGTGTCTGGACAACTTACTTCTGTAGATCAAGGCTACACAATTTTGCACAGGAGCCCTGTAAAAGCACACTCCACTAATATGTACATATGGGTTTATATATCATTTGTTTGCCATATTATAAATATGACAAAGCATACATGAAAAGGTATTGAAAGGACAGAATAAAAATACATGTAAGCAGGGGTGTGATCAGAGCAGGGCACCTGAAGAATAGCTCCTCTGTTTACAACACATCCAATAGGAACTTGGGTTTACTTCTCACAGGTGGCTATGACCTTCCTGTGACATTACACCCTGTACATGGAAAAAAAGCATAAATAGAGGTTCTAATAACTTATTTGTTGGCACTTCAGAGACAACCCCTCTACGTAACTCAGTTTTTTAAGCACTCATCTTTATTTTGACATTTCATTTGGGTATGCTCCTGAAATATGACACATATTCCTGCCCTAGGAAGAAATTGGAACATAATCTAAGTGTTGCTTTGTTATCAGAAGTCATGGTGATTTATTTTGTTTCTAGAAATTATGAACTACCTGCATGAAAGGGGACAAACTCCAAACGATAAGCCCAGAAGCATGCTTTCTTGAATGTCAGCTTGCTTCCTTATCATTTGCCTCTTGCCTATAAAGACAGTGAAGAATGAGGAGCTGTGTAACTTCAGCAATCAGTACATTCGCTGCTTTTCTGTGGCGCAAATGACCAGATTCAAGCTCTAAGCTGTTTTTTGCATCATAAAAACAAACAAACCAGCACCATCGTCCTTGGTTTTCTCTGAGCTCCGAGTTGTCAGCAACACTGGTTAGGATAGCTAATGTGTTGACCTCCCTTCTAAACTCTGGCTTTGACTTATTTTTTTTAACTCGTTTATTTTAAGTTTGCTGATAGAGTAGGAAGATACTTTTCTCACAAGTTTAGGTTGTTTTGTTCTAATGTGTTTTGGGAAGGTCTTAGGTCTGGTCTTCCCAATACTCTAATTTTAACATGGTAAAATTAGGCCTTGGCTGGTGGCACAGTGGATAAGGCACTGGCCTGCAAACCCAAAGGTTGCTGGTTGGATTTCCAGCCAGGTCACATAATGAGGTTGCAAGTCAGGTCTCCAGCCAAGTCCATAGCTGGAGGCAGGTGAAAGGCAACCATGCATTGATGTTTCTCCCTTTCTGCCTTCCTCCCTTCCCCTCTCTCTAGACATGATAAATTTAAAAATCTTAAGAAAAAGATGGTAAAATTACTCGAGATAAAATAGATGACTTTGTTAGTTAGTTGCATTTGCATAGTTGTTTTTTTTTTTCTTTTAACTATTTCCTGCAAGCACTTTGCCTAACATCAAGACTAGGTTAATTTTTTATTTTTGGTTTTTGATATATTTTTGTTAAGCATCTCACTCTAGACCCCAGATACAACAGAAAACAGGGTCCAGGTGTGCTGCCTTGACATCACGTACCATGGGTGTACCACTGTTATACTGATCGCTGGACACTTTCTTCCATTTGTCTATCAAGTTGTGTACAAATCTAACTTTCCTCTTCTGCAACCACACAACTTTCTGCTTTTCTTTTTGCTGAGACCTTGTGGAATCCCTGCAATCAGATGGCTTACACTTGGTTTACTTAGCTCTTGTCCCATGTGTTGGCTTGGGAGTTGGTGGTTCTTGCCAGATTCTAGTCAAGAAGGAAGCACTGATTTGAGCAGATGTTCAACATCTACTTCTGGTGAGGAAAAGTATTGGTGCATTATTGGTGCATTAGTTCTCAGTGCTGAACAACTATAGTTTTACTCTCATTCTTGACTTTGATCGAAAAGGAGAAGGGGCACTATTTTGTTCTAGACTATCTAACACAGCCTTTGCTTTTACCAGGAAAAGAAAAGTAAGTAACACTGTATGTATAACTTTAAAAAGAGAGTGGTCTTTTGTAGGTTTATCTAGGTAACTACAGTATTCTCCATGGGATATATAACATGACCACTATCATATTTCTTTTAGACATCTTGTCACGAAGGGTGTATGCCATATCCAGAAGAGTTATTCCAGATATTCCATGTCATATCTCCTTTCTACTATTTGGGGAACTTAATACAGAATATTTAATTTCTCTGTTTTGGTTTGTTTTGTTATTCTGTCAAAATTAGTTATTTTTGTTCAAAATTCTTCAAGTATTGAGTTTGATATCATGTTTAGGTGATTACTTAAAAGGCTAAATTTTTTAAATTTATTTACTATAGTAAAAAAATTAAATTACTATATTGTATATCTTATACAATATAGTAATTATCTGGAAGAGCTGAGGATTTTTCATGGACATCTTGAAAGTGCATTATTCTCCCTACCTCACACCTGCCACATACTCCCAGATCTAATCGTTTGTATGACTTGTGATGTGGATAAGGTATGCAGATGATGGGAAAAGATAAATTTGGAAGGTGAATTTAATAGAGAAGCTGCTAAATGCATTTTCCTTGACTAGATTCTTTCTTGATTTTCTATTGGAAAGTTTACTTTTCCCAGGAAAGCCATAGAGGAGCATTATTTTAATCATGTTGCCTAGACAAGGAAGCTTTCTCCCTTTGAATTGTTGTGTTTTACATTTGGTAGGTACCATTCTTTATAGGTTACCTCCTCTACTGTTTCAAATACACAACCTCTAAGAGAATGACCACTCTTTCATTGGACTAGAATGTTATAGCCTCACATGGTGACTTAAAGAAGTGGGCCATGAATTGAGACTCAGTAATCATTGTTCAGATGGGATTTCCTCTTGACTTATATATAAATTGAAGTGGTGATGCAGATGCACCCAGGAGGCTTCTGGGTAGGTCTATCAGCTCCTATGAGGTCATTTACTATGACCTCAGCAAGTTGTGTCCTTAGAAACACACCAAACAAAACCTAAGCAAGTGATTTCAATCAAGTCAGCTGGAATGCAATCATTCCCAGGTGAGCAGCCAATGGGACCACACATTTCTCATAGTTTTGTTAAGATCATTTTTGGATGGGGTTTTTAAAAGTATTTAAAACAATCTTGCCAATAAAATGAAGTATTTTGTGTTCTCCAGTTTATAACTACTACAGAGTAAAATGATGTCTCGTATATGTGTATAGTACTTAAAGTCTCCTGAGTTTTTCTCTGTTTTGAGATAATGAACTTGCATGTTAGAGAAATACTTTACTTTTTCTTCAATCATCTAATCATTTTAGATTGCTTCTTCCCTCCTCCAGATAAATCTTTTCAAGCTTAGCAAGGTGGTATTTATAGAGACATCTGTTTGAAAGATACTTAGCTAAATATTTTACCTCAATTCTAATATTAAGATGAAGATACTTTTAAAAAATTAATTGTGCTATTCTGTTTTATAGCATGTCACATTTGTAAAGTGACTTGTGATTATTTTTGGTGAAAATTAACTGACAAAATTAGAAGTAATAATTTTGGCTTTAAGGAAGTAGAGTGATTCAAAGAACAGAATGTGTATCCAAACCTTTTTGCATTTCAGAATTTTTTTTCCTGTATATCTCTACAATAAATTCTTCCAGCTCTGGTATTCTATGGTTCATCATCCAATATCTAAGTGAGGGTTGTATTAGAAATTAGCATCCCTGCTTCTACTTGTGTATAAAGTTATCCCCCTTTTTATAGCTGCTTCATTGAAGTATTCATATACCATAAAATTTACATTTTTATTGCTTTTATGGTAGTGTTTATGTGTTTATTTGTTTATGAAATAAATAAATAAAGGTTGTATAGCAGACCACAGAAGTTATAAGACCTCCATTCAGCTAGTTTTCAGATGGTTATTCATGTTGGTTTTTCCGTATTTTAGCTGCAACTCTGATATGGTGCTAGGAGGAGGCAAGTGTGAACTTCCACCTACTTCACGACAATCTTGCTGTCTCGCCATTCTCTAAACTTAGAACATTATTATCACCCCCAAAAGAAATTTCATACCCATTAGCATTCACTCCTATTTTCCTCTCCTCCCTTCCCCTGTCAACTATTAATCTTCGTTTTTATGGGTTTTCCTGTTTTCAACATTAAACGTAAATAGAATCATGTTATACGTGGCCTTTGGTATCTGGCTATTTTTACTTAGCATAATGTTTTCAAGGTTCATCCAAATTGTGTTACATATCAGTATATGAGGTCTGTTCAGAAAGTATCCAGCCATGTAATATGAAAAATAAGAGACTTTTATTGAAGAAGATACAAGATACAGGAAACATTGTACATAGGACAATGTGCCCTTCAAAGTAGGCAACTTGGGACTTCACACAGTTCTCCCAGTGTCTATTCCACAGTTCAAAACACTCTACAAAATCCTTTGTTGGAAATCGCCATCAACTGTCCCGTTGTATTTTCCTATATCTCATCAACAGTCTGAAATCTCTGGCCCTTCAAACATGATTTTAGTTTTGGGAAAACCAGAAGTCACAGAGCATCAAATCTGGGCTATAGGGGGGCTGAGTCATTTGGGTGGTTTCATGTTTTGCAGAAAAACTCTGCATGAAATGTGATGCATGAGTAGGCACGTTGTGGTGATGAAGCTGCTAATCACCAGTTTCCCATAGCTGTGACCATTTTCGTTCTATTGCATCTCTCAACTGACAAGGAACAGTGAAGTAGTACTCTTTACTAATTGTTTGGCCTGGAAAGCCGTACTCGTGACAGAGAACGCCTTCCCAATCAGAAACACAGTTAACGTGGTCTTGATCTTGCTGTGACTTTATTTGCCTTCTTCTGAGCATGGTGAACCAGACGACTTCCATTGGGATGAGTGGGCCTTTGTTTCTGGATTATAGTTGTAGACCCGTGATTCATCTAAGTTATGACCTTTTTGAGGAAATCGGTTCACTGGTAGCAGTTTGAGTCAAGTCATTAGCAACTGCAGCACAATGTTCCTTGCTCTAGTAGCAGAAGCCAGAGAACAAATTTTGCCACAGTTCATTTTATGCCAAGGTCCTGCATCAAAATCTCTGATACGGTAGTCTTAAAATTCCAAGGTCAGGTTCTAGTTCTTACACTGTCAGTGGCTGATCTTTGTTGACTGCACCCCATCCATGTTTAACATTCTCAGGTGTCCTGCTTATTGGAAGCCTTCCAGAACATGGATCACCTTGAATGGATTCTTGACATCTGTGAAGCATTTGTGCCTCACTTTTATTTGCACCGCACTCATTGCATCATACCCGAAGGCATTCTGAAACATCTAAGTAGTTTCCATGGAGGAATGTTCCAACTTAACACAAAATTTGATGCAGATTCGCTGCTGTACTCAGTCATTTTGCATGTGAGAGCCACACAGTGCACATGCTCACTCACCAGCATCTACCACCCCCACTGACTAGTACAGTCATCACTGTTCACATATGTGTGTTGCAGTCCACTCTCACTGGCTGCCAGGTCACATCAACGCTGTGCAAACTGTTCCCATTATATTATCAATGGCTGGACTTCATCTTCTCAAGGCCAAATATTTTATTTTATGGATATACATTTTGAGTAATCATTCATCAGTTGATGGATGTTTGGGGTGTTTCTGCTTTAAGATATTATGAACACTGCTTCTGTAAACATATGTGTGTAAGCTTTTGTGTGAACATATGGTTTCACTTGCCTTGAGTATATACAAAGAAGTGAAATTGCTAAATCATATGGTAATTCTGTGTTTAATATTTTAAGAAACTGCCTGTTTACCAAGATAACTGTACCCTTTTCCATTTTCACCAGCCATATATGTTCCAATTTTATCATATTTTTACACTACTTGTTATTGTTTTTCTTTTTTATTATAACCATCCTAGTGGGCATCAAGAGGTATCTCATTAGGATTTGGATTTGCAGTTTTCTAATAACTAATGGTATTGAGCCTCATATTAGCCATTTTGTACCTTCTTTAAGGAAATGTCTAGGATGCAGTTTCATGGAGCAGTCTGGCAGCCGCATAGTTTGGCAGCATGGTAGCTGTGCTGGGATAGCAACTGAAACCAACCAGCAGAAACTGCAGTCGTACCACACGGCTCATGGTTCCAGTGCTTGGGGGTGGGGGGTGGAGGGCGTTGATAAATCCACATTGCCTTCTGACTGTGAAAACCAGTGGGGTTTGGGGCAGAGGATGAAACTGCTGGTCTCTCAGCAGAGTCTGTGTGTCCATAGTCCTGGAACCCCTGCAGACCCACCCACTTCTGGGAACCACAACCCAGACAACAACTAGAGATGAGCTAATTCCATACAGGAAGCAGGAAAGGGGGCATGGGCTGAGTAAGCAGCATTGTTTCCTCTCAGACCCCTCTCCCACATACGGCCCCACAACATCGTGAAACAGGTCACCAGTACTCACAAATACTTAAGGCTCTGCTCCTTATATCAGGTGCAACAACTCTACCTAAGACACAGAGACAAACACGGGAGTCTGTCAAGTTGAGGAGGTAGAGAACTATGGCTCAAAAAAAGGAACAGAGAGGGTGACAGAGGAGAGTAAAAAGGGGATGGATGTAATACAACAACAATAAAATTAAAAAAAAAAAAAAAGGAACAGATCAAGGTCCCAGTGGGCGAACTAAGGAACAAAGAAAAAGCCAGCCTAATAGATGAGCAGACAGCCAGCCTAACAGTTGCACATTTTAAAACACTGGTGATAAAGATGCTCACAGACTTGACAGATATGCATAAGTACAGCAAAGGCAGAAGGGAAGAAGTAAAAGCTAGACTAAGTGAAATAAAGGAAAATACACACAAAACCAATGGTGAAGGGAAGGAAAACAGGGTTCAAATCAATACTTTGGAACATGAGGAAGAAATAAATAGTCAACCAGTACAGAGAGAAGAAACAAGAATTGAAACAAATGAGAAGAGGCTTAGAAGCCTCTGGGATGACTTTAAACGTGCCAACATCTGAATCATAGGGGTGCCAGAAGGAGAAGAGGAAGAATAAGAAATTGAAGACTTGTGTGAAAAAAATAATGAGGAAAACTCCCCAAACTTGGCAAAGGAAATAAACATACAAGTCCAGGAAACACAGAGAGTCCCAAATAAGCTAGATTCAAATTGAACCATACCAAGACACATCATAATTAAAATGCCAAAGGGTAAGGATAAAGAGAGCATTTTAAAAGCAGCAAGAGAAAAGAAGAGAGTTCCCTACAAAGGAGTTCCCATAAGATTATCAGTCTATTCCTCAAAAGAAACTTTGCAAGCAAGAAGGGACTGGCAAGAAGTATTCAAAGTGATGAAAAGCAATATTACTCTATCCAGCAAGGCTATCATTTAGAATGAAAGAGCAGATAAAGTGCTTCACAGACAAAATAAAGCTAAAGGAAGTTCATCATCACCAAGCCCTTATTATATGAACGTTAAAGGGACTTATTTAAGAAAAAGAGGATCAAAATTATAAACATCAAAAAGACAACAAACTCACAACTATTAACAGGACCTAAAAAAAATAAAAACAAAAACAAACTAAGAAACAACAAAAATAAGAACAGAATCATAGATATGGCGAACATGGGAGGTTATTATCTGGGAGAGGAAAGGAAGTGAAACGGAAATGGTGCAGTGATTAGGAAACATAATGGGTGGGTACAAGATAGACAGAAGTTAAGAATAATATAGGAAAGGGTGAAATCAGGGAACTTACATGCACAACCCAAGGATGTGAATTAAGGGGAGGTGGGACTGTGGGAAGGAATGGGGGATTTTGGGTGGAGGGAAGCAAAGGGAAAAGAACTTGGGACAACTGTAATAGCATAATCAATAAAATATACTTTAAGAAGAAATATCTATTAAGTCCTTTACCCATTAAAAAAATTTTTTTTTACTTTTGAATTGTAAAAGTTCTTATATATATGGCATATTTGCATGCAAGGTAAACAAGTCCTTTATCAGATATAGAGCTTGCAAGTATTTTTTTCCAGTCTGTAAGCTGTCTTTCCTTTTCATTGATAGTATCCATTTAAACACAAAGGGTTTAATTTTTACATCTCATGTACTTAATTTTTCTTTTGTTGTTTGTGTTTATGGTGTAATTACCAAAAAGTAGTGCCTAATCCAAGGCCACAAAGATTTTCTCCTGTGTTTTCTTTGAAGAGTTTTATAGTTCATGTTTTACTTCTAGATCTGTGATCCATTTGAGTTTTTTTTTTTTTTTTTTTTTTTTTTTTTAAGATTTTATTTCATTATTTTTTAGAAAGAGGGGAAGGGAGAGAGGCAGCGAGGGAGAGAGACATCAATGTATGGTTGCATTTCACCTCTCTCCAGCCACAGACCTGACTGGAGACCTGGTTTGCAACCTGGTTATGTGCTCTGGCTGGGTTCGCAGGCCGGCGCCTTAACCACTGTGCTACCAGCCAGGGCGAGTTATTTTTTTTATACAAGGAGTGATGTAGGGAATTCAACTTTATTCTAGTGCATGTGGACAGACAGTTATTTCTGTGCCATTTGTTATAAAGACTATTATTTACCTATTGAATTGTCTTGACAAACTTGTCAAAGATCAGTTGACCATAACTGTAAGGTTTTATTTCTGAATAAATTCTATTCCAGTGATCTGTATATCTATCCTTACATTAGTTATTAACTATAGATTGTACCAACATTGTTCTTTTTTCAATATTGCATTTTGTATTCCCTGTCTGTTGAATTTCCATATGAGTTATAGAATCAGCTTGGCAATTTCTGTTAAAATTTTAAAAACTGCTGGGATTTTGTCAGGGGCTACATTGAGTCCATTTGAGGAGTATTTCCATCTAAATAATACTAAATCTTTCAATTCATGAATGTGAGCTGATTTTTCCATTTATCTGGGTCATCTTTAATTTTTTTAAATAATTTTCCGTGTACATACCTTAATGCTTCTTTTGTTAAATTTATTTCTTTTGTGATTATAATGTATTTGTAATTGGAACCTATTGTAAGTGGACTTTTTTCCCCTTAATTTCATATCAGAATGCACATTGCAAATGCATAGGGATATAAACTGGTTCTTGTGCACTGATTTTTATCTCTTGTAGCCTTAGCTATACTTGTTTATTAGCTCTTACAGTTTTCTTGTGTGGATTTTCTAACACCCTCTAACCCAATCTTTGCAATATCTGAGTCTAGAGAACTTTGAAAGTACTGTGACTGAAAAAGAAAATTTTCTTCATTTTTCTAGGAATTGTGGCAGTAGGACACATCAATGAAGCTATTGATGAAGGGAATCCTTTAAAGACTCTAGAAAGTCTGCAGTTACCTACTGCTAAAATTAAAGACGTGGATCCAGACTGTGCCCAACACTACCAGGATGTTTTATACCATGCGAAATCACAGAAACTGATGGTAAGTCTTAGTAAGTTTGTTTCTTTCAGATTTTCCAACTAGATGAGGGAAAGGCCAAAGGGAGGATATTTTTCCCGCCAAAGCTTGCTAGCTTCTTATTCTAGCAATTGCCTGTGAATCAGAATGTAAGTAATTGCACTGTCATTTTCCTGGTGTCAAACTTTGGGGGGAAGCTGGCTCCAGAGCTGATTACTGCCTCTACTCTTTTACTAAAAACTCAGTTATGAGTTTTTGTTCAGAGTTGAAGTCATTTGCTATTTCTGAGTACATATTGTGTTCAGAGTGCAGTAGATAGCATCTGGTGGGGAAAAGAGGATCTGAGGAATACTTGCCACCATTTGAATGTTCTCTGTCCTTATCCTCAATGCTTAAAATTTGATTGAGGCACTGGGCATTCTCTTACAGAAAAGTTAAATAATAGTAGGTATAGGTATGTGGGAAAGTATCAAAATAAGGAGTGCACAGGGTGATTCAGAGATGGTTGAGATCGTTGAGGATTATGATCCCAAGAGAAATTGCGGGGGAGATAGAATAGGAGCTGTTCCCAAAAGGTCAGGTGGGTGGAAAGAAGGATGATGCAGGCAGGTAGTGGGTACTAGCGTGGTTTGTTCTGGGCATAGGAGGAGACTGACCTGGCCAGCATCCCCATAAAGAGCAGAGTGTTTTATCTGGCTATGGAGCATGTACTGATACTATGAGTCCGACAGATACTGGCCGCCGCTGGAAGGGTACTGGGCTGAGTGGTGGGGCTTGTATGACCTATCACGTAAGAGAGAGTGATGCTACCTGGGACCTAGCCACTGACAGCTTTCATGTCCCCAGGTGCTAGCCAAAACCAAAAGGGGTAAGGGTCTCCTCTGTATGGGTCTTTAAAACCCAGGAACTGCCTTATATGAGACAAGAAATACATCTTCAGTGAGGTCAAACCTTTATTGATTACCTGCTATTTGTCAGGCATGATATTAGGTATTTTGTGCATTTGCTCACATAATCCTCCTAACAGCTCTATTAACTATCATTACCATCTTACAGATGATGAAGCTGAGACTAAATTGTTCAAAGTTACCCAAAAAAGTGATTATTTCTGAAACTGTGCCCTTGTCTATGTGATTCAGAAACATATTATTGTGCATTAAAGGCAGGTGAAAAAGGATGTTTATTGTAGCATTGTCTGTAATAGCAGAAGACCAAAAAACAGCTGAAGTGTCCATTAAGAGGTGGCTTGTTAAATTGCAATATATCCATACGTGAAACACATCAAAAAAAATGAATGGTTCTATATTGGACAATATTTGACTTGTGTGTTTAGTGTATGTTTGCTTCCACAATTAGCTAGGGATTTTAGTAAGTCACCAAAATTCTCTGTGCTTCCATTTTCACATGCATAAAATGAGCATAATAGTATCTACTGTATAGGATTATAAGATGATCCTCTGCCCACAGCCACATGGGTCTTTGTCCTTGAGGTGAGCCAAACCCCACAGATGTTCCCTACGCAGTGGGTCCCCACCAGCACATTCCATCCTAAGGTTCTGAATCAGGCTGGAGCCCCATAGAACCTCTCAGGGCCCCCAGACACTCCCCTGAGTGACCATGAGGTGCTAACTCTCTGCTGGGCATCCTTCCTGAGTGGGAAAGCAGCAGCTTTAATACTGTAATGAGAGCATTAAACCTGAGGCTGAGGAACTGGGTTCTAGCTCCAGCACTAAAACACTTCTGGCCAATGAAATTCAGGGCTTGAACTGTATTGGTAACAGCTAACAGACTTAAAATTATTCCAAGCAATGAGTCTGGTTCGGTTCACTTTCTATTATTAAAATTTTCTTTCTCCGCCCATTCATTTGGAAACTTTTCTTTTCTCAGTCTGATCTTTTCTTTCCCCAGGGGTGGGGGTGGGGGGATCTGGCTTTGTTTATTTGGTGGCGTCTCTGTGTTTCTTTTTAAACCTCTGCTGTTTTGATAGCTAGAAGTTTCCAGTTGTGTTTTATGGTGGTATTTCTGTGCCTTGCCTTCCCAAGGCCCAGCCATGGGAAGTCGTGGAAGAAACTTATATTACTGGTATTGTCAGTAAAAAAAATAAAGCTTGTAGCAACCTATACAGAGTTAAATGGTCTCAATAGAATGGTTGCTGAGTTTTATCAAAGATTGAGGACAGTGATGTAAGTTGGTGAGGACACTTGGTCCTTGTTGATAGTATTTCCAGTGTAACCTTGTATGGGCACCAGATTTCTAGTGTCTCTTGGGAAAAGTCTGGGCAATGGGCATGTTCTCATACGCTTACCAGAGAGCACATCTTATCTGTTCACTGGAGGCAGTGAAATTTGAGCTATTTTTACGTTGAAGGCTTTGCTTGAAAGCATGTGGGTTATACCCCCCAATAAAAGTTATGTTTTGCTACAGGTTACATACTACATAAAAATGAAGTGTGCCTTTAAGTGAACATTGTTACATATTTTCCATAAATAACTGTAATACAGTTCATTATTTGCAGAAACCAGTTCTTTTCATTTAAGTTCTTGTCATCTTGAAACTTCCTTTAGATTTGTTTTTCTTGCTTGTTTTAGTATTGACCTGATTTTGATTCTTCACATAATCACATACATCCTATCAAGGGTCTTCATGGGCATGGTTTTTTTGTTTGTTTGTTTGTTTTTCAAGATTTTATTTCATTATTTTTAGAAAGAGGGGAAGGGAGAGAGGCAGAGAGGGAGAGAGACATCAATGTATGGTTGCGTTTCACCTGCCTCCAGCCACAGACCTGACTGGAGACCTGGCTTGCAACCTGGTTCTGTGCCCTGGCTGGGGAATCAAACCTGCAACCTTTAGGTTCGCAGGCCGGTACCTTAACCACTGTGCTACCAGCCAGGGTGGCATGTTGTTTTTTAACCTGAGTCCATGAAGTAGGAAACTGCACATTCAAAAATATGGCATTAATTTTTTTTATTATTTTGATGGTCACTACAGGGTATAATGGTCAATGCACATTTTTGCAGACTTGAAAATTCATGTCGGCAATCTTTTGTGCCCTTAACTACTAACATTTTACCTTTTGTCTAATCTCTAAAGGGAATGATAGTCATTTACCTATAGAAAGATACTGGGCATTTATAACAAAATATCACTTTCCCATTAAAAACAATGTTTAAGAAACAAAAACAATGGAGGCATTTTAAACTTCTAAATGACTTTGAGTATATTCATCACTTAGCTTTCTTTTTTTTTTTTTTTAAGATGTCCAACCAAAAATTATGTTGTTGGTATCATACATCATACCTTGCTTTCTCAGTATGAATTTAATGGGCTTTCATGCTGCTAAGATGCTTTATTCTTTCATTCATTTAGCCACATAATATGTAGAGCATGGAGCTGAGCTGCACAAACCCTGAAAAAGCTTAGGCCTGGGGTTGCCACAAAAAGCACAAAGTAGGGAGGGAAGGAGCTCCTTCTCTACTATACAGGGTGCTTTAAGTGTTTATAGAATCAATGTCTGTATACAAATGAACTGTATATTTAAGTACCGTAATAAAAATACAGCTCTAGGCCCTGGCTGGTGACTCAGTGGATAAGGCGCCAGCCTGCAAACCCAAAGGTTGCTGGTTCAATTACCAGCCAGGGCACATAACCAGGTCTCCAGCCAGGTCCGTGGCTGGAGGCAGGTGAAAGGCAACCATACATCTCTCCCTCTCTGCCTCTCTCCCTTCCTCTGTCTCTGGAAATAATAAATAAAATCTTTTTTTTAAATAAAATTAAAAAAAAATACAATAAAATGCTTTGAAAGTTCAGATTAGAAAAATGAACTTCTAGCTTGAGAATCAGGAAAGAATGGCCCTTTGAGGACTTCAAGAGATGGAAACAATTAAGGCAAACATGTTAGAAATAGCTTTGTGGTTAGAGGAAGGACAAGCAGAGGAGAAGTCACATCACAGCAAAACAAGAAACTTGGCTGTATCTTTATCACAGCAAGGCTTATTGGGAAGTAAAAATAGAAAGTTAACCCTGAATGCCAAACTAAAAATTTATTATTTATTCCAAAGCAGTGAGAAGTCCATGGAGGTTTTTGTGTTGGGTTTTCTTTATTTTATTTTATTTTTTAATTCAGGTATACAGCTTAGTAATTAGGTAATCATATGCTTTACACAGTGTTCCCCTAGGTATTTTTCAGGAATCCACTGGCACCACACAGTTGTTGCAACATTTGGCTATGTTCCTATGCTGTCTTTACATCCCCATGACTATTCTATAACTACCAATCTCTGGCTTTTAGTCCCTTTACATCTTTCATCCAGTGCCCAACACCCCCCACCCCCCATCTCTGGCAACTGCCAGTCCTCTCTCTATATCTATGAGTCTGTTTTAGTTTTGTTTGTTCGTTTATTGTTAGTTTCCATATATAAGTGAACTCATATGGTATTTACCTTTCTCTGACTTATTTCACCGAGCATAATATCTGCTAGATCCATACTATTGTGGACAGTAAGATTTCATTTGTTATGAACAAGTAGTAGTCCATTGCCCCTGTGTGCCACAGCTTTTCAGTCCACCTATCTCTTAAGCAGCACTTGGGTTGCTTCTAGAGCTTGGCTATTGTGAATAGTACTGCAATGAGCTGGGAGGTTTGCGTGAGGTATTTAAACTGATGTTTGAGGAAGAGAAGTCTGGCAGTGGCCCCCTGAAGTGGAGGATGGGCTGGCAGTGAAGAGAATGGTCGGAAGGCAAAGGCGCAACTTAAGATATTGGGTCCTAGTGAGAGAGGTTTCAAAGATCGAATCAGCTGATAAGCTAGCCACCAGCATGGAAGTTGGGGAAGGCAGAAGACACAAGGTACAAAAAAACTGAGATCTTCCTATTCCTTATTCTGTTCTCCATCTACAGTAGAAAGCTCATAGAAGTAGGGAAGATAGAGATATATGGAACTTAAAGTACCAGTCAGGCAAATGTGTCAGTTGCCATAAAGAGGTGATGATATCTTTTGTTCTGCATTGGTATGCTTAAAATACTAGTGGTGTCTTTTGTGAAGCTAGTGCTTTTGTAATGTTTTATTTTTGAAGCACTATATCTTAGGAGCTCAAAAATGGAGCCAGAGGATAGAGTTCCTGGCACTTACACACATGTTATCCCAAGAATGTATGTTTTCACAAATAGCTTTCCTTGTTCTCTAAGGGGATTTCACTATTGTAAGATAAGCAGTGGAGTGATCTTTGATTTTTGACATGAGAAAATAAAGGACTGGGTCTAAGCAACTATTCAGACTACCCAGGCACAGAGCTATGAGATAGATAAAGTATAAATGATCAGTGTTATAGTAGTAGTTGGCATAGTGAATAATAAGTATAATATTGCTTGGAGCAAAGCAAATGGTAAAAATCACAAGAATGAAGAGACTTGCCTTAACATACCCCAGCCACCTATTGTCATATGCATTAAGTGTCCGAATGATGGCTATGTAGCAGTAGATAATGACCACAAATGGAATTAAGAATCCAAAGAATGCCAAGGAGATGAAGTAGTAGAGTTGGAAGGTAGATGAAGACTCCCGTGTGTTGTGGACATCATGGCAGGTGGTGATGTCCATGTGGACAAGATGAAACTCCTGTTTCAAGATGAGAAATGGCAGCATGTATAAGAAAACGATTGCCCACACCAATCCACATGTTATCAAAGCATAGGTACGCTTGGGCAGTCCTCGGTAAGTGAAAGGATGGACAACGGCTAGGTAGCGGCTGATGCTGATGCAGGCAATGATCAGAATGGAGCAGTACATGTTACCATAAAAGATGACCGTGGTGGCCTGGCACATGACCTCTCCAAATACCCAGTTGTGCCCGTTGAGATGGTAAGCTATTTTAAAGGGCAGTGTGACACAAAAAAGAAAGTCAGCTGTGGCCAGGTTGATATAGAAGATGGTCGCACAGATGGATCTGGTCCTGAAGAAGAGCATCCACAAGGTCACAGCGTTGGCTGGCACACCTACTGCGAACACCAAGCTGTAGATGGCAGGTATCAGTTTGGTAGTTAAGGAGCTGCTCAGATACCCCATGGTAGCGTTATTCACCTGGAGATTTGAAGCACTTCCTTCAGAGCCCTTCATTTTTACAGCTGTGGTTGCTGTCCAGCCTTCTATGGCAGAAAAAGGGATCTTTTCAAAAGAATTTGGGGGAGGAACTCCACGGAAGGTCTTAATATAAGGCACCGTTGGCTCTGCTGAGTTGTCTGCATCATTTTCCGCACCTGTCATTAAAAAGATGTATCAACATGTGATATTTTGCTGAGCCACAGAGATCAGAAGATAATAAAGTTAAATATATTCGGCTACACCATTCCTGTAGCTGTAAAATGTAGGGTCATTTAATTATTATAGATCAGGCAATCAAAGGCATATCATATGTCCCAGCGCCATGCTAGCCAATGCAGGAGCAAGAAATAGATGCAAACTCCTTGCACGTAAGGAATTTATAGTACTGTTGAGGGGGAACAAAATAGCATATGACATCATTAGAGGCCAACGTCATATTAACTATACACTGTATAGTCATTCAGACAATAGTTAACAGACTTAGGTGTTTGAGCAAAATGTCAAGGAAAACACGGATGTAAGCAAAGGAAAGTGAGGTTCACAAAGAAATGAAATTTACTAAAGGAATGAGATTCTGATGGATGATGAATGGGCAAAGGCATAGGGTGGGCTGTCATGGGATCGAGGAATGGCAGGAAAGTTAATTCAACAAATGTTTATTGCTCATTTTATTGCACACAATTTTAAATAAACTGCATCCTTGTTTTCAACTCTTAGATGAGTGGAAAAGTTAAACAAACATGCATTGTCTTATGCTAATAAAGTTCATCTGAGAGATGAAATTGAAAGATTGGGTTACAACGAAATCTCTGAAAGGTCCCTTAACCTGTCCTAAGAAACCATGTGCCCAATGATAGATGCTGGAGTTGTACACACAAAAAATTATGAGCAGGCAGATGGCCATTGTGTTGGACAGCATAATGATGCCCCAGAGATTCTCTCTGCTAATGCCTGGAGCCTGTGAATGTCTTAATTTACTTGGCAAAGGAGACTTTGCAGATGGGATTAAGAACCTAAAGGTGGGGAGAGTATCCTGGAGAGTATCCTGGATTGTCTGGGTAGCCCAATGTAACCATAAGAGTCCTTACAATAGGGAGGCAAGAAGGCCAAAGTCAGAGAAAAAATTTGAAGATGTTATGCTGCTGGCCTTGAAGATGGAAGGACCCTCTCTCTAATAATAATAAATAAAATCTTTTTAAAAAAGAAGCTAATATAACCATGATTTTTTTGACTTGTGTTTAAGATGACTTTAATGACAGTATAGAAAATAGACTGAAAAGATAAATTGGAGGTAGGGGGCGCTGACTTGGAGTCTGTTGTTAAGATGGTGACTTATGGACCAAGAGCAGTGGCAGGGGAAGGGTGAAGATGAAAACATGACATTGTGATGGAGGCTCAAAGGGACTCGGTACCTAGCTGGCCATGGAGGTGCTGTGGGAGAGGCGAGAGGCAAAAATGACTTGGCCGTTTCTACTTTAGATGACCTGAGGATGAGGATGGTCTAAGGGACAGGGGCAGCAACAGAAAGAAGCTAAGATCTCAGTTTGGAGTCCTGAGTTTGAGCTGCTGGTAATATATTGGAGTGCAGAATGAATGTCCCAGGGCAGGTTAGAAGTCTTAGGTATAAAGTCCAAAATGTCAGGAGCCCAAATTAGAGGTATAGGTTTTTAGTCTGCACAGAGGCTGTAGTTGAATTTAATAGGAATGGATGAATAGCCTAAGGAGAAATGTGAGAAAAAATTTTCCAAAGGCAGACTTTGGGGGAAATACCAGATTTTAAAGGGAGGGGAAGAAAAGGAAGAAAAGTCAGAGGGTGAAATTGATAAATACTGTAATTATTTAGCATTACCTGGCATGCTGATAATTAATCATCTACTTCTTGAAAGAGCAATTTGAAAAACAAAATAAACATCAGTACTCAGACCTGTTTGTCATTACATATTTTTTCTATAAATTAATCTTTGATATGTGTAGAAAGTAGATTCCCTCAGATTTCTGTTAAGACGAACTTTTACACTAAATTTAAACTTCAGACTTGTCCATTTAAAATGCCTTTTCTCTGCCAGGTCCTTTACACGTGATCTTTGAATTCCTACATGTTGAATACTTGAGGTTAATGTTCAGCAATCTGGTTCCCATCCCAAGCCAGCTTCTCTTTTTGTTGTCATCGCTGCCCGGTTACCCTCCTGTCCCAGAGATTGCACAAACAGAATTCAGTGCGGAACAAAGAGGGAGAGTGTGGCCAGAACAAACGGGCAGGGGGGTGCTCAGGTGTTATTTAAGGGAAGATCGATTGAAGAAAGGGAAAGAAAAATCTAGGAAGTGGCAGTGACTTGTGCCTGTGTTTAGATGTGAACTACGAAGCATGTGGAGGCGTGTGGCACTCAAGTTCAGCTGCACAAATCCTTTTGCTCACTTTTGCATGTTGGAAAATTCTCGTACCTGACACCCCCCAAAGAGAAGTGCCTTTCAAGCGCAGCATGAAGCTAGAGGTTGGTGGCTGACGACTTATTTTGCATGAGTTGTTTCCCTTCAGGAACTGAAGAGAAAGCCATTGAAGCCAAGTGTTTTTCAGTTTTCTGAAAGTTCCTGTGATTGAGGTAGACATCATGCCAAACAACATGCTAAACACTGACTCTGAAAAACTCTCGATTCCACTTATCAAGAGAATTCCAGCTGATGGATTCCGCGTGAGCAAGTCTTGTATTCTCTACAGCCTGGCTTTCCTTAAGAATAACACTCACTGTTAATTTTTTTTTTTAATTTGTTGAATTCTTTATACAGGTTTCCATTTAGCATAATGATTCTAAAATGTTTTCCAACCCCGGAAAAGGCCATACAGAGACTTAGGTCCAAAGGGAGCAGACTTTAGCCACTTCACACTTCTCTTCCATCCTACTGAAGAAAGCAAACTCACTGCCTCCAACCCTCACCAGCATCTTGAAGGAACTGCCTCCGCCCATAAGCCTTATTTCTTTTGCTTCATTTTAGTTCATCCACAGAATGGCATTCACTTAATCTTATTCCTAAATCCCATGCATGTGCTATCTGCAGGTTTTCTGAGCACTGTCCTCAGTGATTCTAGCTGTCAGTTTTAACAACACTCCTTTACAGAGGTTTGGGCTTGTTTTTATAATTTTGTGCTCCCCCTCCCATCCCCCCATCACTGTTCCTCTGTCCAGCTTTCCTGCTCCTAACAATGTTGACTGAAGTTAACGTAACAGTAAAAGTAGATGCAGATTTAGCCCAAACTGGTTAATTTTGGAGCAAGTAGAAGGTTCCAAGCTAACATTGTATTGAATAAAGTAGGAAATACATTAAGAATTAAATGATAGTATTTGGGAGATTTTATTCCTAAATTTCATTTATAAGTCTTATATGAAGGTAGAGAGAACTAAATCCCTGGTACCATTGAAAGTTTAAAAAGGCATTTCATTCAGAAATACTAATTTATTAGCATTGTTGATTATTTAAGACAGAGCACTTGATTGGAGAATGCTTGTTTTTCCCCTTTATGCCTCACCAGAAGGTATAAACATAGGATTTTTTAAATCTCTTTTAAAAGTTCTTTCTTTGCTAAATCAGGGGAAATTCTTAGAAAATCAAAAACCTCTCATAAAGAAAATTGACTCGAATTAATCACAGAGGTCTAATGTCTTGACTATGCCACAAACTTTAAAATATAAGCAGAGAACACTTAGTCTTTGACAAGGTTTAAATAGAGTAAACCATCTCTAGCTATTTACTTCCATGGTGCCACCTTTTAATATCTAAGATCAAACTCTGCCTTTTGGGTTGCAGTTTGTGTGAAGTTCAAAGAGAATTAGACTCAGTTGACACTCGTAACACAAAGCAACACCTCCATCCTTCCCCGTAAGAAAAGAGCTTACCGCTTTGACAAAATGTGGGTGACAGAAGTGAGAGTCCAGCAGCTGCGAAGAGGAAGGCTTTCATTTTGGTGACTTGAGTCCCGCTTCCCAAACGTTATCAAATGTGTACAATTAGGAAGCACAGTTTCACCTCCATTCCATGTGTCAGCAGCAAGTGGAAACCTTGCTCTCGACGTAGTACTGGGCTTCTGTGCTCTGCAGGCAGGAACTTGCTCAAGTCCTCTTCAGGGAAAGGGTGTGACAGCACTCATGTTTCAGTGTGCGTGACTCAGACTGAGCCTCTAAACACGTTGCATTATCCCTGGAGAGAATCATTTAACTCTTACCCACCCCTTATAGTCCAATCTGAAGAGGGGCTGTAAGTCCCTCCCACATACTGATGTGCATTGATGTGGACAGTGTACAATCCTTTACAGAAGAAAGCTGAAAATAAATGCTGACCAACTGTTATCTCATTTTATCCATTTTAAACACAAGTTCTAGAGTTGTGATTGCTACTTAATTAACTGTCAGAAATAATCCTTTTCCTTATCTTTCTAGCTATTTCAAATCTGAATTCTTAAACTCATTACATATTTATACATTAAATAAATCATGGGAAGCAACCATTTTTATGAAGTTGAAATTAATTAAGTGCTTGATTACACGGAACATTTTTCATAAAAGTCACATTGGCCTGAATTTGTCTCATCATATTCTGAGCCATTCGATAGAGTCAGATACTAAGGAGGTGGGGAGGTTGTACATCTCTACTTGATTAAACTAAAATTATAACACAACACTGAAGTGTAGACGACCCCCTTTGCTCCACAGGTATTGGAGAGCAAGTCAACAATAAGCTACTTTTTAAATTGTTGTAAAATAACGTAAAATTTACCATCTTAACCATTATTGTGTTAACACATTAACACAACTCAGTAGTGTTAAGTACATTCATATTGTTGTGTAACATAAGCTTTTATGAGTAATATTATGGAGGATGATTTAATATGAAGAAAAATACTGCATTATAATAGATTTTCATATAATTAACAAAAACTTAAGGTTAAATGCTAGGCCAGACAACCCAGTAGACCTGTTGCCTATAAATGCAGCAAGAATCAAAAAGTGCAATTTAAGGCATAAAGGATAAGCTAGAAATAAATTGATCCATGTAAACTTTTCGCATCTTGATTAAATTTCACCACACCAAGTTTTACATATGAAAGTCAGTCTTCTATACTTTAACTACATAGCAGCATATGGGAATACACACTGAGATAAAATGCTATTTCATTGTAGAAATAATAACCAAAACCACAAAATATTGAAGAAAAGGTATTTTTTGTTTTAAAATTTTCTAACTTGTGACTTGATTTGCAAATTGCCTAGCTTCTGTTCACTTAGTCCATTTGTAACTCATAAATTGAACCTGGCTGTTTAGCCAGAGGTAGAACATGGCCAGCCGGTGAATATAATATTTTCATCTTCTAGAGAGCAGCTGAAAAGGGGAAGGTCCATTGGTAGGATTTGGTTTTATGTGTGTGTGTGTGTGTGTGTGTGTGTGTGTGTGTGTGTGTATGTGCGTAACTTTAGCAACTATTGACTTGAATTTATTTGATGTACAAAGTCTCTCTTCTATTTAGCTTTTAAAATTAATACCATCAGCTCTGAAGTAAGATTGTAGCTTCCTTTTCATCTGGGTAAAAGTTTGTGTGGCACATCTGTTACAGCGATTAAGTTATGAAGGAATTTGGTAATAACCTTCAAAAAATCTAAGGCATACATCAATGACCTTGTATGGAGCTTAGTTTTTTGGCTGTATCTTGTGGGTGTGGGTTCTCTTCAATCTTGGAAATAGAAAAAATAGTGCCTGTTCCCTGTCTCTTCATTCCTTCTCTAAACTCAAACTTCCTATTTGAATCTTACCCGTTCATTCTGCCTAGAAATAGAAACTTACTAACCGCTAATGGTTCCCACGTGGCAGATCCAGCTAGAGATGATTGGGGAAGCAGATGTCAAGCCTTCCACAGTGGTCTCCAATGGCCTGGAGGTTGCAGGATAGAAATAACAGATTATTGTCTACTTTTAGAACCCCTTCCACCTACATGATCTCATGTTAGTGTCTGAGGGAAGCAGGGTTGAAGCCTGCAGAGGAGCCAGTGAATGTGACTTTTCCTGTCTGCTTCCCATCCTTCTTGAGTCCTAAATGACAAAGGTGGTTCTCCATGGCACCAACGAGCTACCTTCTCTTCATCCCAGTCTTGCTTTAGGATTTAATACATAACATTGATTTTCTATACACAAAGGTCCCGTTTTTAAAAATGGAAGGTCTCGGCCCTGGCTGGTGTGGCACAGTGGATAAGGTGCCAGCCTGGGAACCCAAAGGTCACTTTCAATTCCCAGCCAGGGCACATAACCAGGTTGCAAGCCAGGTCCGTAGCTGGAGGCAGATGAAAGGCAACCATACATTGATGTCTCTCTCCTGCTCTGCTTCTCTCCCTTTGCCTCTCTCTAAAAATAATAAAATATTTTTAATTAAAAATTAAAATAAAAAAATAAAAATGGAATGTCTTGCCCTCCCCCAAAATATTTTATTTCTAGGCATAAAATAATTTACTTGCAATCTCCAACAAATTTATATAATATGCAGTTGCTGCCTGAAGTCCCAATTAATTATCTTCCAGCACTGCATCTGTAGCCAGATCATCAGAACCAACACAAAAGTTAAAAAAAACATAGGAGGGTGTGGGGAGAGGAAAAGGAAGAGGCAGGGAAGGGGAGCAGTTTAGACAAGAACCTAGTATGAAGGAACCATGGACATGGACAACAGGTGGGATTGACTTTGGGGGAAATGGGTGGGTGGGGAAGAGGACAGAGGGGAGCAAAAAGGGGATGGATGTAATACAACAACAATAATATTAAATTTTTTAAAAAGTAGAAAAGATCATTTAATACCTTTTTATTGGTGCTGTCTCATCCTTTCTGAAACTATTCTTTACTTAGTCTTTTCTCCCCCACTGTAACTCAGTACCCCAACTTGGCCATTTCTGCAGCTAATGCCATAATCACATTGGATTATAATTACTTTTTGATACATCTGTCTCTTCTACTAAACTAAACTCCTTGAGGACAGTCACTGTTTTTGTTTGATTTCTTTATGTTTGTTTTTATTTTTGTCTCTGTATCTGGTAAATGGTGGTATTGTTGTGTTGCCCCATGGCACCCTGAGCCACCTTGGGAACCATAGTTACTGAGGGACTGGGAAGCCAGTACCTGGTGAAAGTAGCCAGAGAAGTCTTTTGTGGAGGACATGACAGTTGAATTAAGACCCAAGATTATGAGAAAGAATCACAGCCAAGTAGCTAGGATAGAATGTTGTGATCTGACAGAGGTTGGAGTGAAGGTCTGGAACAGGGAATAGGGGGTTGTGAGGTAAAGCCATATCATTAGATCCCCACAGTCCGTGGGAAGGGAAATGTGTCTCCTCCCAACTTCTGGGAAGTCCCTAGAGAAGTTTAAGCTAAGGCATGGTATAATGAGATGTCCATTTTGGAGAAATCACCTGCTGTTCTGTAGACCACTGTGGTAGAGGTCAGACCTGAAAGCAACAAACGCAAATAGGAGACTAGTGCAGCTGTTCAGGTTAGAGATCCTAGTGAGCTGGATGGAGGAGATGGCAGGGGCAAAGGGAGAAGTGGTTGGATTGGGGCCTATTTCTTTCATGGCTTGTACAGTGTATGGCAGAACTTGGTAGTTGCTAAATAAGAGCTTGTAGAAATTGTCATAAAATGGCTCCTGAAAAGGAGTTATTAATTCTATTTCATCCTCATTCACTGTTCTTTTTTTTTTATTCTATGACCACCTTCCCAGAACCCTGAGAGTGCTTCTGAAGTTCTTTGGCTGGATGAAATACAGCATGCGGTCTATGAGGCCAACAGGGACAAGGACAAAGCAAAACAATGTAAGCTTGCCTCCTCCTGCTGGCCCATCTTGCCTTGCTCATATCTGGTTATGCTTCTGAATTGAAATTTTATTCATAATTTTTAAAATATGTAATTTTTCATTTCTAAAAACATTTGGACTCTCCTACCAATGTGAGTTCTTGAATGAGTCTTTATGCAACAATAGGGTTTGTTGCTCGCACTGTTTGCCATGGCAAGGTGCCGTCTCCAGCAAAGTCTGAGAATGTGACTGAACAAAACCCGGAAAGCAAAAATGGTTTCTAAACTCCCAGATGAATAGTTTAATCAAGTCTTTCGTAATCGTAAGCCTTAGAAGACTAGCCCATTTCTACTCAATAAATGTCCATTCTCCCTTTTGTGTTTTTTATTATATTAGGGTTTTCATGAGAAGGAACTACTTAAATGTTTTTCTCTGGAAAAAATAAAAAACAGAACTACAGACATAGATGGTAGATAGAGAGATAGACAGAGAGATAGATTTGTTTTCCTGGAAACATGTATATACATCTATCTGTATATACATACGTATATGGAGAGAGAAAGAAGGAAATGTATTTTTAGAAATTGGCTCATGCAATTGTGGAAAGGATGGCAGGTCCAAAATCTGTAGGGAGGTTGCCTGAGGCCAGGTGGCAGCACTTAAACACTAATACACAAGTGGATATCATACTATAATTAATGGACAGGAGAGTCAAAGCAATAGTCGGACTCACAGAGACCCATGGAGCTGGCTAATTGAACATGATCTTCCTAGAAGTGAATTAGGCAATCCACTAAATTCTTTTTTTAAGATTTTATTTTTTTAGAGAGAGAGAAGAAGGGAGGGAGACAGAGAGGAAAAGAAACACTGATATGCGAGAGAAACATCAATCAGTTGCCTTTCGCACATCCCCAACCTGGGACCTGGCCCACAACCCAGGCATGCACCCTGACTGGAGATCAAACAGGCAGTCTTTCAGTTTGAAGGCCAGCACACAATCCACTGAGCCACCAGCCAGGACGCAGTTCTTTCTTGTACAAGTGGAAGAAGAGTTCTAGGTCAAGTGAATAGAAGTGTTTTCTTGAACAGTAAAAACAGGAAGTCATGGCCCTTCAATCAATTCCCAGACTTGAGCCAATGTTTAGACCCAGAACCCATTGAGGAAAGGGAAGTCGGGGTTCCCTTGAGAAAGGACTCTGATACACTTCCAGAATTTTATATTGGTTATCTTTCTCCCAGGCTTCCCCCAAAGAGACCTATGGTCTATTATCATAATGGCTGTGCTGGGGACAAGAACATCAGGGATTACTGAACTTTGGCTCTGAACTGACAACAATTCCAAGGACCTAGAGTGTCACTGTGGTTCAAACATTCCGAGTAGTGGTTTGTGATGGCCAGGTGATTGATGGAGTTTCAGCTCAAGTTTGTCTCACAGTGGGGCTCAGGGGGTCCTCAAACCCAGCCTGGGATTTTTCCTCCGGGTCCTGAAAGCATCATTGGAAGAGACATACTCAGCAACTGGCAGAGCCCCCACAGTAACTCAAGTGAGAGCTTTCAAAAAACAGTTTTCTTCTAAGCCTTTGTTTTCATAAAGGAATAGTATGAAAATTCACATGGTCATATAAGATAGCTGTAAGATTGACATATTAACACTCTACATATATGAATAACCTATGTAAATTAGAATAAAATTCCTTAAACCTTGTTCAGACACTGTTTCATTAGGGTTTTCTCCAGGGCTTTAGGTTTTCATAGAAAATGGTTTGGTTAAGATGTAAAGCCTCAGTCAGCTGGAAAATTAACCTGTGGACTCACTCCTTGAACATAAATCCTCAATGATAAAGCACATTACTATATGAAGAAACTTATGGCTTTAACACCCACCTTTTTAAAAAAAAAAAATAGTATTTTACCAGGTTAGAGGAAGCTATCAGGTGTAATTCATGTAAAACTTCTTTGTCATTTACTTGTTCCTACTGCATTTTTCTCACACTACAAAGATTTTCTGGAGAAGAGGCAAAGGGGGCAGTTCACACATTCCTATTAAGCACAAGAACATCCTGCTCTAAGTTCTTCTTGGGCAGCAGCTGGAGTTTGCCACAGTTCTTTGTTCTTCATGTGCCCCTTCAGAGTTGTGTGACTTGGACTCCAGGCTGCTGGAAGTTAGGCTCTGATTTTCTTGCCTCTTTAGGCTTTATAGTTCTATGCACATGTGGACATAATTTGATAACAACAATATACCATTTAGCATTTGTGTGGTAGAGTTTGACATATGTGTGTTTAAAAAAATAAAACATCCATCACTCCCTTCTTTTTTCATCAAGATCATTTTTCATCTAGAAAATATTTTTATAGTTATTTTATATTATTTATTTCTTTTTTCTTTTTTTTAAATTTTATTGTTGTTGTATTACATCCATCCCCTTTTTGCTCCCCTCTGTCCCCCTCCCCACCTAGAAAATATTTTAAACTAGTTTTTTTTTTTTTTTTCCTTTCTTTTTTCCTACATTTCTACATTTACAGGTTGTGAATAGTTCCATTTGGTTTAGCCATAATATTCCTACCTGGAACTAAAGTGGACAATAAAGAATTCACCATGTAACTTTCTTGAGGCAACCAAGAGTTCACTGTGATTTATTTATGGGGAGAGGCAGAAATTTGAAGTGGGATAAAATGCTTTATAGGTCTAAATTGGTTCCAGAATTAGGTTTCTGGACTCCTTTGCACATATCCACTAGCTGTGCCTATTGCCTTTCTAGAACATTCATTTTGGTTGCTAAAGACAATCTTGGAAGTATACTTGCACTGCACAGGAGAATATCAGGAATGTCCATAGCTTAAATAATATTTTACTTGTTCTAAAATAAATATCTTTATAAAGCTAGTTCTCAAATATTGATTAATGACCCGTGTAAGGGCTGCATATCTATTGTTGGTGTACTTTCATTTCATGGATTATCATAGTGAGCAACACTAGTTCCCTGCTACCAAACAAGAGTAACCAGGAAATACTGTGATTTTTAATAAACCATGCTCCTGTGGGATCTTACTCCTATGGTCTAAACTGGTAGGTGATTGGTGAATATCTCTCAGGCATATGTGGTACACACTCTGAAAGGGTAATAAGGTTTGATATCAGTGCATTCCTAAAAAGTTACAGGCCTCTGGGGTAACTAGAAGGTAACCATTAACAGAAACAATTTTTTTTTTTTTTTTTTTTTTAGGGGTTACCCTGGTCGTTGATGTTAATCAGTGTTTGGAGAAGGGAAAGACAAGTGATATTTTGTCTGTTTTGAAGTCTAACATTTGTAATACAAATGATGTCATCCCTGAATGTGCTGACAAGTACTATGACAAGCTTGCGAAGGCTAAAGAGCAAAAATCTGGAAGTGGTAAGCATTTTTGTCATTTAGCACAAGCTAAATATTTTAAATATGAGAGTTTCTGTGGTGTTATATTTTCTTAATGTTAAAACAAAGATTGTTTTAAAATCAACATTTCTAAAATCTTTATCCTCTATGGCAAAGGAAATAATTCAGCTATTTATCTTCCATTTTGTGTTTTAGAAAGCTGTGATAAACTTGGTGGCTATGTGTGGGTGGCATCATAGACTTGAGAAAACGTAATATTTAAGGAAACTTTGTTCTGTATAGTATATAGATGCTCATTGATCCATTCCTCCAGTGATACAAACTGATTTTTATACTCATATCTCTATCTTTTTTGAAACAAATGATATGTGATTGTACAATATTTAGTGGGGGTAAAGAGTGATTTTGAAAATATGGAAAAAAGTGCAGTAAATCATTCTATAAGGGATTAGGTCAATAACCTTGGCAAATATTCATGCCTGTTCAGTGGGAGATCATAAAATGTCAGCCCTGAGAAGTATCTTTGAGATCATGAGTTTAAAGCTCATTTTTCAGATTTAGAAACTCATATTCATGATGTTTTAGACAAAAGAAGAAAATGACAAACCCAAGGAGATGAATTTCTGATTGAGCTAATCAATTATTTCTTCAGTAGAATTTTATTGAGCAGCCTATCTGTCCTAGTGGCAGGGATCTGCCCTGACTCCGAGGCTGGTGTTTATTTGCACCACAGCATAGGTCATGTACAGAGAGTACTTCTTACCTTTAGGAAATGACTAGACAGCACATGACTGTAGAAGTGGAACTGGAGCGAATAAAGGTTTTCAGTTTAACTAAAAGCCTGTTCAGTAGTACCCTATGTACTTACTTTTGAGAGTCTGATGTATCTCCAACTTAAAGATTATACCCTCCCATTCAGCAAATTTCCTGTTAATGAAATAGGAGGAGGGCTATTGGCTACTCTTATGGCATCTCGTCACTTTTGAGCGCCTCTCCTCTTTTCAATGTTTCTCCATCAGAAGTTACCATAGCATCCCCTAACTCACCCTTCATAGGAAAGAATTGCAAAACAATATTAATTCAGGGATTAAGTTCCTAGAGATGACCCATCATAATTTCAAATCCATCCTAGCCCAAAATTAGTTTATCTTTTCTCCTTTAAACTTGCCTACTTCTCTGTCTGTGTGCTATGTTTTGTTGAATGGAATCAAAATATCCCCAGGTATCTTTCCCATTCAAAAATTTAGAAGGTAGCTTGAGTTCATTCTTTCAAAAAAAATAAAAACTTTTTAAAGGAGAGCTGGGACCTTGTTAGAGACTGTTGAATCTGTAGATTAATTTAAGAAGTATTACCATCTTAACAATATTAGGTCTTCTGATCCATGCACATGCAGTGTCTTCCCTTTTAATTAGGGCTTTAATTCTTTCCACAGTGTTTTGTAGTTCTCAGTGTGTACAGCTTACATTTCTTTTGTGAAATTTCTGCCTGTATGTTTAATTATTTTTAATGCGGTTGTGAATGTTTTTTAATTTCATTTTTGAGTTGCTAATATAGGGAACTACAATGATTTTTTAAATTTCAGTATAATTTCCATATTCTTTTAAGGTGTGCAATTCAGAGGTTTTTAGTGTATTCACAAACTTGTGTAGCCAAAACCACTAGTTAGTTCCAGAATGTTTTTATTACACCAACAAAATCTCCATATCTATTAAATATGGGGATGTTCCCCATTCTCCATCCTCCACCCCAGACAACCACTAATCTAAATTTTGTCTCCATGGTTTTGCCCACTCTGGATATTTCATATAAATAGAATCATATTGTCTGGTTTCTTTCACTTAGCAAAACATTTTCAAATTTACCCATGTTGTAAAATATATCAGTTCCTCATTCCTTCCTGTGGCTAATATTCCATTGCATGGATGTGCCACATTTTGTTTATCCATTCCTCAGTTAATGGAACTTGAATTCCCCCCTCCACCCCACGCTTTTGGCTATGTTGAATAATGCTCCTGTAAACACTTGTATACACGTTTTTACATGGACACATTTTCATACAGTTGATTTTTATATTTTGATCTTGTATTCTGCAACCTCACTGAACTCATTTATTTAATAGTTTTTTAGTGGATTCCTTGGGCCACCACCTGTTTCTATAAATCCAGTTTCATTGGACCCCAGCCACACTCATTAATTTACATATTGTCTATGACTGCCCACATGCTGCAGTGGCAGGGTTGAGTAGTTGTATCACCCACCAAGGAAAAAGTATTTACTCTTTGGCTCTTTATGGAAAAAGTTTGCCAACCCCTGTTCTGAAAGAAAGAAGAGATGCTTTCTAGGCAATTAAATCCTGGCTTTCAACCCCAGATAAAGATATGAACATTGTTTGGTTGGGGGTGGGGGGTGAATAGGATGAGTCTTATCTCTTTCACCTCTGGTTCTAGGATGTCGGTTCTTTTCCAAACTGACCCTTCGGTGGACCACTGACCCTTATAGCTCAGTCTAGTTCTTACACATAGGTATAATTTTGCGTACAAATCACCTAGAAAGTCTTAGGCATAAGACCTGGGTTCTGGGAATTCAGGTCTAATTTCAGCAAGCCCCCCAATAAGTCTGCTGTCCCCAGTGCCTGCAGATGCCAGTAACCGCCCACACCCTGCGATTAGCCTGTTTAACTTTTTTCTGCTGGCAAGATTTTAACAGCTTCTCTGTTAAAATCAGAGCCTACTTCCCATATTACTAGCCCCACCTGGACTTCTGAAAGTCCCACCAATTCTCCCACCCTTTAAAAATCCTTTCTTTGCTGCTACTGGGGGCTGACACCCCTTTGGTCTCAGCCTATCTGTTTGCAGCTAACCAAATCTTATAAACTCATTGCCTGTTTCCCTGTTATTTCTCCTCTCACTCTGCTGAACCTAAAAGGAAGTATGCCTCCTTTCAGAATGCTTAGCACCTCTTAACTAACTGGAATCTTTCTCTTTTAGGGTTTTCTCAAAAGTCCATAATTAGTCTTTTCTGTAAGTAACAGATCAGCTACTTCTCCTTAATTATTTGAATCCATTTAAATATTACATGTGAACATTTACATGAACTTTGATTTTACCTATAAAGTCAAATTAATCTAACATTTACTTGGTTTACAACGTTTATAAGCTAAGGTGGCTTAGCTTGGTCTAGGTCAGAGCTTTCTTATTTTTATTGTTTTCAGCTTTCTGATCTGGGACAGAAAGCAAGACTATTCGATAAAATAAACAGGTTTCTAGACAGGAATGTATTACTGAAAAGGAGACATTCTTCTTGACCAGTTTAAGACATGACTGCCATGGATTTTTTTCCCAATATGCTCCTGCCCCCACATTAAGTCCTTTCAGCCTTTTTTTTTGGCCCTCATTTTGTGGTTGTGTACAGCAAAATGAGTCAGAGGAAGCAGAATTTTCCTTCTCCCTACTTTGTGATGTTAGTGTTTGCATACATGCCATTTTTGTACTTTGGATAAAGATGTCAGCAAAGATGAGTCACTTCTGTTTTGGTTTAATGCACACTATTTGTCCTACTTAAATAACAGGTCATGGTCCTTGTAGGTTATTTCTCAAGAGAAGTTGTGGCTAAGTCAAGAGGATTCTTGCTTATCTGTCTTCTACATTCCTTGTTTGTTTGTCCTTCTTGGCCATTTGTGACTTCAACAATCCTCACAAAAAGCTTGGGCTCCAAAGCTAGAGTTAGACATTAGTCGCTCCATCTTTGGCTTAGAAGAGAGCTGCTACTGAATACATAGAATTCATTCTATTTTAGTAGTTTCTAGTAATTTTAACTTAGACTATCTAAATGCTTGGTGAAAAACTTCTTCACTAGACCGTTTTACGTACCGGAGAAACATTGTAAATGTTGGCATGTTCAATGTTCCTCTCTAGAATGTAACACACATTTTTCTTTAGTGTCTACTGAAGGTCCATGGCTCAAACTCACCCTGCAGGAGAAATATGATTACTACTACAATGTCGATTCAAAGGAGAGTTCCTGGGTCACACCGGAACCTTGCTTGCGTAAAGAATCATGGCTCATGGGAAAAGAAATTGAGGTAGGAGGTTGCTGTTTGATGAAAAACTATACTAGATAAAGATAAGTGATTATTTTCCTAATTTTGAATCATGGAAGTGATAGGAGGAATTCACTGATTTATTTGAAAACTGACATGGAACAGTCTTTATGAACTGCAGTTGGATGTGGCTATGTGAACCCTTAGAATGTTTTCCCTATTAGCGTCACATCATCAAACAGCAGAGGGGAAAACTTTTGCAGCTTATAAGAAATCAATCTTCCTTGACACAAAAGCCCAATTAGTGATCATTCCTTGGTTTCCAGTATTCAGATGTCTTACTTCTTTCCCCCCTCAGCCCATAACACAGATATGTAGATCCTTTGAAAAGTGAGTAATGCTTCCCAGAGGTAAATAATCTTGAAGGAATGTTCACCACGATTACTTTGGACTCGAGACCAAAAGTTGGACCTAAAAGATATGAAAATCGCTGTCTGATCCAGGCATTATAATAAATTTAAAGAGAAAATACTAAGAATTATTGAGCTCCATTTGCAGAGGTGGGAGGGAGTAGAACTCACGAATGTAGATCTTACAGAATTGTCCAGTCACCAGCATCCAAGATATTGCAATGTAGCAGTATAATGGACAGAATCACCAATACTGTGCTTACTAAAACTCAGAGAAAAAACAGTGACCTGGGACTGACAAGCCACCAGAAATCCAGACTGACAAGAAGATAGTGAAGAACATATTCCATTAACTAATTTCAAATGTTCAGAGTTCCCACAATTTATAAGAAAATGGCATTGTGGCAATGAATTGCTAGTGCTACTTTTGTTGAAAAATGAAATTATGAGCAACATTTAAAAACCATATGCTATAAGTTATACAACATATCAAACCATGAAGAAGCATCATTGAAGGGTTAAAATTGAAAGCTAAGATCTGCACTTGTGGCATCCAGAGATTCCCTGAGTATAATTTGTGAAAGTGAGCATCAGTCAGTTAGAATCATTAAAAAGAGGCAGGCCTACACTGTAAAATAAATGTTATTTCTTATAAACAATGTAAAATAACTGGTTTTATTCAGTGAATGTACATGTTTTCTCTTAAATGCATTTATGCATCTTTTATATGTCACTTTTAATTTCAAAAAATTAGCCATCCATTAATTTTAATCACACTGAATAAGAGGCATCGGCCACAGAAGTGAGTCCAGTCTTCGCTTGCATCTCTCAAAGAACATTAAAGTAATTCCAGTTCACAATCCATATAAAGACTTCTCACAATCCCCTTCTTCCTTTTTTCTCATTCATCTAGGTTTTGCCTGTCTGCCCATGATAGGGCTGGTCTTTCCTCCCCTAGCCCCTTTTACTCTGCCCCCAGTCTTTTCCCCCAAATTTGACTTTTTTCTCAAGTCATTGCAGTAGCCTGCCTTCTCTGTCCTGGTCAAGAAAGTAGCAGAGAAACCTCAGGCACTGCAGTCTTCTATTTATTTATTTATCTATTTATTTTTCAGCTCAAGGGAAAGAGGAGATGGTACATATTCTTACCATAATCATCCTTATCCCTTTTGTATTCCATGGAGCTCAGGCCTCATGCCTGATAAGGGCCAGCATCATCTGTACATTTCTGCCTCCAAATCGGTGATCATTCAGCCACGTTCTTATTCCAACTCAATACAACGTTTAGAGGATTCCAAAATCATGTCACTAGAAAGAAGCTAAACAACTTCATCCCTCAGCTCTGGTGAAATCTGTTTTTAAACCAAGCCAGAAAGAGCTGTTCCTATCATTTTCTGAAACAATATTTCCAGAAGCTTTTCTGTATGCTTCTTTCACCTGATGTGTGAAGTGTAACCATGAGAAATGTCTCTTGCCAGGACATTGTTGAGGAAGTCACAGCAGGTTACATTCGTGAGAAGATGTGGTCTGCTTCTGAAGATTTGCTTCTCTGCTTTCAAGCCACAAGCTCAGGACCCCTCCTTAGGAAAGAATATGAAGCTAGGAAATCATTTTTATATGAACAGGAAGAGCATGTGGTCAAAATACAGGTATGTGACTCACCTACCACTACTTACAGCAAACAGGCCTATCCCCTGAGAAATGTTGTATTTGACCATAGGAATGTCAGTTACCAGCATTCTAATAAACAAATCTGACTATGAATTTTTTCCCTTAATCTGCACCCCCAAGACTGCTTTATTAAGGCTGCAAGATGGGAAGGATATTGAAAGATTTTTCACTTGTGGTCTTCTAGAGCTTCAGGAGCATTGTGAATCTACAGGTTGCTGGCCACCAACATAGCTGCAGCCAGAGAAAACCTCAGATCAGATCTGAAATCATGTTTCTCTAAAAACTCTGAATCTCCTTGTGTGACCTACTTTCTGACTTGGGTTCTTCATGAAGTAGTTTCTCAAGTGGTTAGTGGATGTCGAGTGGGTCTGAAAGAACAGAAGAGCTAATGAAATAGATTTAGCATCTCCAAAAGTATCCTCTTCCTTATGTAATCTGTCATTCTTCATTTGGGTCTGCAGGAAAATTCTCGGTCCTATTTTTCTGTTGTGAGTTGTTCTTACGTTTGCATGACTTGTCAGCAAACTTTCTGTTGGCCAGTGAGTACCTTGCCAGATTTCTATGTTTGTCCTCTGTATCTGCCTAGCAACCTCCTCTGGCCCCCATGCTGGCTGCCACGAGGCTGTGCGTTTGTCCTTTTTGTTGCATCCAAAGTGAGATATTCTCATGGACGAGCAGGGTTTGATGAGTTTTTGTTTGGGCCAGTAACTAGGAAATTTCCTAAATTGAGAGATTTTAAGTTGAAGTGCTTCTCTCTTGTGATTATTGGTATAGTTAATGTTCTTCCCCAGCCTAATATCATTCAGGACAGAAAATGAGTTTTTAAAACTTTTGTACTATACTGTCTTACATACGATGGGTGCTCAAATGTGTGAATTTGTCAGAACTTAAGATGTTAGAAAGCAGAAATGATTAATTTTTTAAAGGAAGTTCTCCTATCTGGTACTCAAAAGGATTTTTTTAATTGTTCAGTAAGTTTTCCAGTTTATTCCTTCTTTAAATAAATGTTAGGCAAAACATGAAGGAAGTGAACAAAAGCATAAAAATAGAATCATCTACACTGAGGCTAAGGCTCTAATTTTGTACCAAATTCAAAGAGTGTCAGCTGATATGACACCATTTGGACCAACCCTAAGCTTTGCAGCTGGAAGAGATTCTGAAGAGCCCACTGTATAAAATCCATCTGATATTTGCACCCACAGCTGAAGTCATGAAAGGGCTGGGGGAAGGACAGAAACAATCTTTCAGAGCCTTTTTTTTCCACCCCAGCTGATGCAGCAGGATTGAAGAAGAAGCCATCAGGCTATGAAGTCACCCTGCCATGCCTTTTTTCATACTTCTGACAGTTGTCTAGCAAGGAGGGGATGAATCTAAAGGCAAGCTACAGACTGGAGATGAATATGCAGTCAAAAGCTGCACAGATCCCAAATAGGATAAACTTAAAGATAATTACGCAGAAATGCATCCCAATCAAAGTTCTGAAAACAGAAGACAAAGAAACAAATCCTTTAAAGCAATAAGATAGAAATGACAGCTTGTCTATAAGGGGAAACAGTTCTCATGACAGATTATTTATAACAGCATACAGGGACCAGAAGGAACACTCACAACATTTCTCCAGTGCTGAAGGGAGAACTAGTAACAGAATTTTTTATCCAACAAAAATATCTTTTGGGAAATGAAGGTGTTCTTAGATGAAGGAAAACTAAGCAAACTTGTCACCAACATACTTACTCATGAGAATGGCTAAGAAAATTCTCTACAAAAAGGAAATAATAAGTGATGGAATTTGGGGATACCAGGAAAGAAAAAAGAACAACCCAAAGAGTAAAAACATGGGAAATATATTTTTCTTTTCTTCTTGAAGTTTTAAAATTATGTTTGACAATTGAAGAAAAAATTATAGCACTATCAAATATGACTCTAAATGTATATGGAGCAAATACCTAAGACAATTGTATTTTAAGTGGGGGAAAGTAAAGGGAGGTAAAGAAAGGTAAGCTTTCCTCACTTTGCTGGAGGTCAAAATATAAATTAAAATGAGGCAGCAGTTTCCACCCATCTCATCCATCAGTTTGGATGTCATCAGTGTTTTTTTTTTAACTTGAGTTAGCAAGTCCCTTGAGAAAGAGGTTTCTGTAATACACTCTTCGTAGGGAAACCTGACACTAACTTACCTATTTTTTTAAAGATTTTATTTTTAGAGAGGAGGAAGGAAGGAAGAGAAGGAGAGAAACATCAATGTGTGTGGTTGCCTCTTGCACACCCCTAACTGGGGACCTGGCCTACAACCCAGGCATGTGCCTTGACTAGGAATCAGACTGGAGACTCTTGGGTTCACTATCAATTAACTTTAAATATCAGCTATTGGCCCAGTAATCCTCAATCTTGATGGCCCAGTATTACACTAGCTTATTTTATATTGTTGTTCGATTACAGTTGTCCCAATTTTCCCCCATTGTCCTTTCCTACTCTACCCACTCCCTATCCCCATAGTCAATCCCCACCCTGTTGTCCATGTCTGTGGGTCATTTTTACATGTTCCTTGATTATACCCTTCCCCTTCTTTCCCCTCTATTTCCTTCCCCCCTCCCCCCAGGATCCTTCATAGTTTCTGATCCATATACCTTCTCATTTTCTAGCACTATAGTAGACTTCTTGAAAGCATATTTATAAGATGTTACCATTGAGGGAACAATATTCTATGTACAATATACATCACTGTACATATAATATAATGTATATTATTTTTACAGCTTCCTGTGAGTCTCTAAATACTTCAGAATTAATTAATGCTATTTTAAAAGACACATTTGTAATTTGTAGGGATTTGCATTAAGAGGGGAAGCCTGGAACTAGTGCTCAGTTAATCATTTTTATTTCATTGTGATATTTTGTTTTTAATCATTACAAAAATATTGCTTTTTAAATTATACAAAATTTGACATTCATTTTTTTTGCATGAGAGAGGTTAATATATGCAGACTAAAAAGAAATTTATAAACATAATATAATTTTTCTATTTATCCTTTTTAACAAGAAATTTGTATTTCATTTCTAATTTGGAAAATCAAAGCATTTAAGTGAGTTATAAAGATATGTCAATAAAAGGATACATATGGATTTCATCCTTCTACAGATCCCAGTTTCTATACAGTTTTTATAAATGTTTCCTATAAGAATACTCTTTAATGGTGATAACCTGATAAAGCTTTTTTTTTTTTTTAAGACTTTAAAAATTATTTTTAGAGAGAGGGGAAGGCAGAGAGGGAGAGAAACATCAATGTATGGTTGCCTTTCACCTGCCTCCAGCTATGGACCTGGCTGGAGACCTGGCTTGCAACCTGGTTATGTGCCCTACCTGGGGACTCAGACTCCTGGTAAAGCTTTTTGATGGAGCATCATGAAACTTTCTGTGAAAACAGTTGAAATAATAAAGGTTTCATCACAGTGCTCCTCTTTTTAAGGATCCTGAGACACAAGTTAGTAGAGCATCTTCCTTTTCAGTCTGAGCCACAGTGGTGCACCTGTTGGAGTCAAGATATTTATTCATCATTGTTTTGAACTATCTATGTTATTACCAAATAATACCAGTACCCAGTGAATCTGCTTGTATGTTTGGATACAACGCCATTTTATTATTACTTCTTGTCACTCACAGCCTTGGTATAATTAACCTTTTGTGTAGTAAACTGGGCTTCCTGAGCTTGGGACAAGCCTCAGCTGTGGGCTGTTGATCACTGCTCAGATCAATGTCCACCCCAGAGACAGTGTCCAGATGAGACTCAGGATGGGCAGGGAAGTGTCCCTGACAGCATTCCAGCTCAATGTCAAGATATCCGAGGTATCTGCTATTCTTGCGCTTTCTAAAATGAACTGAAACACTATTGCATGTCATTAACTCTGTAGCTCACTGTTTTCCACAGGCTTTTTGGAAGGGACACAAACAACGGATGTCATATATCAGCAGGCGGCAAACATTTATCGATCACATTCCTTCCATTGTGAAGGTAAACATCCTTTCCTGCCTTATCAAGTACTTGACTTAAACATTTTTCTCTGTCTAGTTTTGCTTCTGGGAAAAAAAAAAAAAGAGCATGTACAAGCCTTGAAGTCAGAAACAGATCGTAGGCTTGAGTCCCACCTCCACTATTCACTTAGCTGATCATCTGCAAGCAAGTCTATTAAACACTCTAACTGTTCCTCATATGCAGAGAATCAAATGGGAAAGTGCTTTGTAATCAATAAATGCTCGTTTTCTAGAAAGTCCAAATTGATTCAAGTCTGGCAGAGCCACAATGTTATGTCATGTTCCTCTTATCATATTTGCTAATAACATTTAGAATGCTCAAACTTAATAGTGCAAAACCTTACTTGGAAGGCACATGCAAAAGTTAAATCTGAACTGGGAGATGAGCTTAGTCCAACCCAGCTTTGTGCCCAGTGGGCCTGCTCTGACCTTCAGGAAAGAAAAGGCCCCTGTGACAACTGCTCAGAGCTAAAAGCCAAAGGACTGAACAGAAGTGAACTGGCAGACAACTTGGAAATCCTGACGGTCACAATAGTAGGGCTGGGGAGAGACTGGAATCAGATGAGATTAGTTTAAAAGGCCTTTTCAACTGTGAAGACACAAAATGACATTTTCTAGATCCATTGTGCCTTAGCTCCTTAATGTTGTCCCATGCTTACAGTGGTTTACATGTCTTTTCCCTCAGAAAACTGCAATTCACAGTTGGCCCCTCATGAGAATTCTTCAGATGTTTTTCTGTAAAGATCTGAAGTGTGTTGGATACATTTAAGAAATGTTGGGGAAACAACCCTGGACTTACTTCAATTCACTCACCCATTTTGCAACTCTCAGCAAAAGGCCTTGCCCTCCTGACTTTTACTTATTAGGATTTATTGCACAGAACTACATTACCTTCCCCACCATGAAGTGTTAAATGTTTTAAACCCCTTAAGAGAAAAAGCAGTGGAAAATATAGGCAGTGAATATTAGGCTTTAGATGTTTATTCTTTGGCAGGCTGCTAATTTTTACTTTTTATCAAATAAAATATCAAAATTATGTTTGGAAAGACTGCGTGAAAAGATGTTAAAGCTGTTTGGTAATTGCCTTGATTTCTCTATTTAACTTATTTTTAGATTCAGTCCTGGTTCCGGATGATGAGAGCACGAAAGAATTACCTTTCACGACTCCAATATTTCAGAGATCATGTAAGAGACGTACCTGTGGATTTTTATCCTGGCTGAGAATGAACCAAATGAATGCTTTGTTGAACGTTAGCATTGAATGATTTTTATTAAATGGTGGAAATGATTACTAGGAGAAAAAAAATAGTTCTTATAATACAATGTGATAACATTTGGAGATTTAACATTTTTTATTCAGAATTCATGTTCAGAATGAGACATCAGCCAGTCAGAGCTGGCTAGAAAAAATAGCTGAGAGCAAACTGATGTGAGCTAGTAATACTGAAAAGATTCTAAAGGAGTATTTTACAATATTACTTGTGTAGATTTTCTAAGTGGTAACTGATTACTTTAAATGGAAACCCATAAAGGCGCTTTTTCAGAATCCTTAAAGGGATGTGAACATAGATTGGATCATCTGAGTTTGGTGGTAAAATTCTTTTCTTTTCTTTTCTTTTCTTTCTTTCTTTCTTTCTTTCTTTCTTTTTTTTTTTTTTTTTTTTTTTTTTTTTTTTTTTTTTTTTTTTTTTTTTTTTTTTTTTTTTTTTTTTTTTTTTTTTTTTTTTTTTTTTTTTTTTTTTTTTTTTTTTGACCTTTTAAAAGTCCCCTTACAATCTTGTTTATACTTATAGCTAACTTATCTTACCCTTTCTTAAAAAATAAAATAAAATAAAAGGAAAAATAAATATTAAATCAGTACACCTAAATGCTCTCATTTCTAAATAGTTCCCATTCTTAAATGCTGTCAATTCTTAAATAGTTCTAAATTCTAAAATAGTGGGATAAGTGGGACTCTGGAAGGTCACGCCCGGCCTCATTTCTTTTGCAGAAAAATGAAATCGTGAAAATACAGTCCCTATTGAGAGCAAGCAAAGCCAGAGATGACTACAAAACCTTGGGTAAGTAAGAGTTTTCAGAAACAAGTATGGATCCCTCGGAAACCAGGCAAGGACAAATGATTTCCAACTTAGCCACTTCAGAGACTGCTGCAAGAGCAGAGGGCCACTGTGGCCCCTCTGCACATCTGGACCTAGGTCATCTCCAGCCCCAGATGCTGAACTGGTACATGAGGGAACCTGTGATAACAGAAAAAGGGGTTTCCTAGTGTAAGTAGAAGATGTAAGTGGAGGAGATACAATTTCTTCTTCAAAAGGAATAGGGTTGGCATAAATGCTGATATTTTTATATTAAATTTGAGCTAGAATCCAGAAATAAATGCAAAAGAATTAGCCAGAAGATAAACTGGTATTTCAGCTGTTTGTTTAATTTATTAGCTGGCCTATGACTTTCCCACCTCATAGAAGACTAAAACATGTTCCTATCAGGAATCTTAGAAACCTGAATATGGAGGAAAAAGACATGTACTCTCTTCTCCCAAAGGTAACTACAAACATTGTTCTGTAACTTCATTCTGGACTTGCCATGATAACTATGGCTTTTAAAATATTTTTTTCTTAGAGTAGTATAAAGGATTTGTGGAAAGTTTGAAAAAGCAAGATAAAATGAAAGTCACCCAGGAGTTGCAATCACATTTTGCGCTGTCTCTTTACAGTTCCAACTTTATGTATGTTTCTTACTGTTTTTTTAAATAATGAAGCTCATTTTTTACATGCTGAATTTTTAACATTCTAATTGCAAAAACATGTGATACGTTAAGAACATGTCCTAGATTGTCAAGAAGAACTTGCTGATAAATTTATGAAGATTGCCCAAATTTTAAAAATATTTTACTTAGGGCATTCAAAATAGTGGTGAGAGGGTACCAAAAAAATCATTACTTGAGTATCTTCGTAAAGAGACTGGCCATTATGTTGTCTGACTTGTTTTTTTATTTTTGTTTCTTTGGAGAAAGTAAAAAACTATTCAGTGATTTTTTCCTAGCACAGTGCCTAGTAAGTAGTTCAGCTAACACCCTTAACTGTCTAAAGTCTTCCTGAATTACGTGAAGTACACAGCTCAAAAAAGATCTTCCCTGGCACTTGTTAAGGAAGAGCCATGAGAAGCTTTAGAGGCCAGGCTCTGCCTCCAGAGTGCAAAATCTGAATATACCTCATTCCACTGAGTTCCAGAGTCGTCTGCAAGGAATAGGGTCAGTTACACTTTTCTGTGCCCCGACTTCTCCACTTTGAATGAATGAGATTCAGCTCTCAGGCAGTAGGCATTTTTACAAGAAATCTGAGTAAAGGGTTTGTTTTCTGAGCCCTTAAACATTAAAACCAGCTTGTCATTGTTTTTGCACATGAAGGACAATTTAAGAATAAATTTTCCAAATGAATGCAGGCTGATTTTGATTTCATCCTAGGTACCATGCTTTTGTGGGTGCTTACAATGATACTTTTCATTTACTTATATATTTTTTAATTACAAAGACAAAAATAATTCCAATTTAAAAATGTAGGTGATTTTACCTTAACATATAGAAGGTAGGTAGAACCTATTTAGTGAATAAGTTAGAACTAAGCTTCTCTGGACTTCAGCAATAGGGTGGTTTTATGGTAACTGAAATGTAAATTGATGTTTCTTTCTCAATTCAGCATCTTTAAAAAACTAAGACTTTTTTTTTTTTTCATCTGAAAAACTGTCACTTTTCTTGGTCATTGTCCCCTCTCACCCATTACCTCTGGCGAGGCATCGAATGCACTTAAGCTTGGAAGTTGCTAGAACTGTAACGAGGCCACTTGTAAGTGCTAACTATGAAAGTATATGATTTTCTAAAATTAAAATACCACAGGGTGGTATGAAGATGCTAAAAAAGCCTACTATTGATACAAGAAATATCAAATTTGAACCAAAAAAATTAGTAAAGCTAAAATACTGGTTTGTTTCTAACTGGCCATTTAGAACATAAAAAGATACATAGTCCCTTGGAGCAGGGGGAAAGAACTTCAGACAACAATGAGAGACCCCATGCTCTCTGTTTATCTATGTAAATGAGCTCTGGTGCATGCTCAGGCTTCTTCTGAAATGGTGTCATGACCAGCATCTTTGCTGGAAGTGAGAGTGAAATAAGTTTGGATTTGCTTCAGTGCTCAGGAAAACAAAAGGTCTCCTAATCAAAGGTAACTTCTCCAAAATAGACCATCTGAAGTGGCAGAATAATAATCCAGACGCTAGAATTGGTTCTAGACGCTAGAATGGCTGGGTTCGTGCCATTAATTGTTAGTGTTGTTGGTTGAACTCTTTTCATTTTCTGACTGTCAAAACGCCACAGAGCTAAGCTGGAAATAAAGGGAAGATTGACTAGGGCCTTAGATGCAAAGGAGGGAGTGGCTATTGAGGTCATCACAACTGGACTGGGCTCCTTTGAGTCATCCTTATATCACTACAGCTAATCATTCATCATCGAAGGTTAATCTTAAGTTTACCCAGAGTTTAGATCTCACTAAACACCTTAAAAATACACTTTTTCAAAAGTCAGAATGCCGGAGAATTAAAGCATAATTAATGTTCAAGGCATCAAGGAAAAGCCTCTTCAGAATTTAAATAGAGGTCAACAACAGAGACTGGTCTCCTAGGCTCTGAACATCCTCCCTTGGTCCAAGCAGAAAGAACAAGGACCAAATTTCAGTTATTAAAATCTTGTATGTGTGCCAAGAAGACCGTATATTCCACTTGCCATTTCATTGGCTCCTCTTGGGACTTCAGTTTAGTTTTCCCTTCTTTGACCTTTTCTGATTCACCTATCACCTCATTCTTGCTCCTTCAAAGCTCTTTTGGGCTAAGAGACACCACTTTCAGCTTCCTGCAGCAGGAACACAGATCTCTTATCTGGCTTAGCCACAGGCTCTCAGAGCAGAGGTCAAACACTAATGATTCTTTCCCAGGTTCCTCATCACTAAGACACTATCTTTTCAGTACATGAGTCCTGGAAACAGTGTGAGAGACGGCTGATAAATGAATGATAGATAACTAGAAAATAGAGAGACCAGACATTATCAGTGGTTTGCGTTTATTTACGTGATCAGTTTTCTTGACCAGATTTTAAATGGAGCAGAATGACTCTTTCCAAAGACCAAGTACTTGCATTGCTATATTTTTCTGGTAATGCTTTATTTAAAGACCTGTTTTCTTTCCTATTGATAATAATTCCAGTCATACCTAATTAAAACTGTTCCTTTCTCTGCAGTTGGCTCTGAAAACCCGCCATTATCAGTAGTCCGCAAATTCGTGCACCTATTGGACCAGAGTGACTTGGATTTCCAGGAAGATCTGGAGGTTGCACAATTAAGGGGAGAAGTGGTGACCAAGATCAGGGGCAACCAACAGCTGGAGAAGGACTTGAACCTGATGGACATCAAGATTGGGCTCCTGGTGAAGAACAGAATCACACTAGAGGTCAGTGTCAGTGAGGTTTGTGAGACTCTTGGCTCCCAGAAGAGAAAAAAATGTGTGTATATTTTTCCACAACACTTTGGTTCCAGCTAAGTTCATTCGAAATCTGAAATGAGTGGTCCAAAGTTGATATAACACTTTTATTGCACCCTAGCGGTTCTCCAACTACAAAAGACTCTGCCCCCACCCCCCTTTTATAACATTTTGTAAGGCTTCTTTGCCAATCTCAAATGAAATTTACATGAAATAAGACTGACTTGCATATGTATCTTCTTAACAAGACTAAGGCCTTTATATAAATATGAAAGGGAAATAAAAAGAAAATAATTTACAATTAAAATACATATTTCAAAATGAAAATAACACAGTCCCAATGCCATTAGAAGATGTGATAAAGGAACCATGGACATGAACAACAGGTGGGATTGACTTTGGGGGGAATGGGAGGGTGGGGAGGCGGACAGAGGGGAGCAAAAAGGGGATGGATGTGATACAACAATAATAAAATTTAAAAAAAGAAGATGTGATAAAGTTAGCAGAAACTGGGGCCTCTTCCCAAAATTGCCACAGACAGAGCTGTAGATGAGACTCACCCAGTTGGTGGAGCTGTTGGGGCTCCCCTTTCCCAAAGGGACATCAACTCTTCATAAAGTTCAGAACAAGCAGAGGATGCTTATTCAGAGAGTGTGTAATCCCATTTACACAAAATTGTGGTCCTGGAAAACGAAGTGCATACTAAAATGGTGAAGGATATGTATTTTGCTTATATGTGAAACAGATTCCGAGCTCAAATAATTACACAAAGAATTTTTACCTATATGAATAACTGACCTTTCAAAACACCAGGCATACAGAATGTGAGACAATTACTTCTACAGGCCAGCAGAGGGCCGCTGGCCTTCCTAATCCACACCCACTAGAAGCCAATAGTGCTCTCCTGTGATAGGATGGGTTTGTTTTTTTTTTTTTTAATTTTTTACACATTCCCAAAATGGTCCCTACAGAGTGAAACTGCTCCGAGTCATAAGCTCTAACTATGCAATGCCGTAGTTCTGGAACTGTGTGACACCTGCCAACTTCAGAGCTCCCTACAACCATGTAAAAAGTTTAATTTTTACCAAGAAAAGGAGCCTGTTAGGATAAGGCCAATCTCCATGTCCCTGCTTCTGTGCTGCATCAGTTTTCAGAAAAATGATAGGTCGAGTTGGGAAGCCAACCTTCTGGAAGCTCTGAGAAGGCTGCAGGGGGTCAAAGGGGAGAGCCAACTGCCAGGGGTGGCCCGGGGCTCTGGAAAATGGGTAGATGAGCAGCCCTGGGAGGCCAAGTCTCACGGAGATAACAGTGAAATCAGAAGTTGAAGAGAGAGCAAAGAAATGAGAGCCAGTTGTAATAGAAGAAAGGATCATTTTTTCCTTAATATTTCCCTAAATATTAAGAAATAAAACCATGATTTTAATGTTCTTCATTCAACTGTTTTCATTATGTTATCTACTAAAAATGTACTTACTCTTTTTTTTTAATCATTTGTATTGTTTGACACACGTGAGAACTTTTAAAGTTCAGCATAATGTCATCCAGAAAGTCTGTCAGAGAAAGCCTTTTATAGCCTTATGCCACTGTTTTACCAAATTCCCAGAGTTGTAAACAGGAAATGCCTTGCCTTTCAAAATAAGGGCTTAGTTGCAAAACACTAAATAGTAGAACTAATACGTAGCTTATGGAAATACAATCATGGCAGATTTTCAGATCTTCATGTGTGTTTAAGGTTTTGGTTTTTTTTTTTAAGGATTCCTAATTAATAAAATTAATTTTTCAGCTTGCATTTTCAAACACTGAGTATTTAGGAAACACTTATTAGAAGTTAAAGTAATGATAATTAAATATGTAGTCATTAGTTCTATCATTGATAGTAGGCTTTTTAATGTAATGATAAGGATAATGCAGCTAAAGTTTTATTTATAGTGGTGAAAAGTGACCCAGCACAAAGACAATAAACAGAGGACAACAGAATTAGTTTAACATGTATGTTATGCAGCCCCTAAAAATAATGTTTTTAAAGAATACTCAAGGGCAAAGGAAATGATTCACAATATTATGGGGAAAAATAGAACCTAAAACAGTACAATTTTACTTATCATGCTATATAAAAATATAAATTAACAAAAGTTAAGTGATTTTTCTTTGGATGGTAGAACTAAACCTATCTCCTCTTTTTTTTTTTAACACTGGGCATGTGTCTAGTGAGAAGAAAAAAATTTTAAGGGAAGTAAATTAGTTCTTACATAACTAGAGCTCTCTCTAGTAACCATGTTGTTTTACAATTCTTTTTAAATGCAATCCTCTTAGAAATCTGAGAAAGTATGTGAGTGAAGTGGTTAACATGTAAATGGATACCCTGTTATCAGGGGAAGGGAAAAGATAGTGTCATTTAGGGTATAGGTATATCATGAACAAGGTAAATACTCTTGCTCCTTTAAACTAATATCCCTTGTTTTCAATATTTGATAAGAATGGAGGATATTAGATTTCTATTAATAAAAGCATATGCCTCCGCTTATAACCCCTATTTAGATTGGCCTCTGTCCCCTTCTTCAAGCTTCTCAAAGCAAACCTCCATTCACACAAGAGCAGTTGTGGTTGAGGTGTAATTTCACAGGGAAGATGGAGAAGGGCTTTTGGCTTCCACTCTGCCCTTGACCCCCAGCAGACAGACTTGCCTCCCTCTGCACAACCAGGAGCTCTCGCATCTCCCTCCCCCTGGGGCTCAGCATCTGACCCTAGTGCTTCCCTTTCCACATTACTCCTTCTGTCCTGTCTTCACCAAAGCTGTTTCTCACGGGAAGGAATGTAGTTCTGCCCAGAGCTTGTACGAGCCCTGCCCTTTCTTCTCTTCCCTGTAAAAGGTCTGTCCCGAAAAGTATCAAACCGATGTCAATATAATTAAAACAGTTTGCATGGCTGATACTTTTAGGACAGATCTTGTGTGTCCAAAAATTCACCCTAAAGACAAAGTCTGGAACAAAACAAATGAAGCCTCCAGTTTCCAGGCTGCCTCCATTGAAAGTAATCTGGAGGGGGTTGTAAGTACCATGTTTTCCTGCCATATATAATTAAAATCAAGATAATCAGTTGGTTCCACATATTTGAGAGAATTGAATGATCCACACATCGCCAGTTATTTGAAGAGGACAAGCCTGGGTTAAGTGGAAGCATAAGCCAGAGTTAGTCTAATGAAGTCTTAAGACACCTGATAGAAAAGGGTAGCGATTGGCCACCACCTCCTCGACTTCCCCCTTAATCTCCACCTGGTGGTAACTCTGCTTCCTTTCTTCATCTTAATGTATTTTATATATTTGTGAAATAAGGGGGAAATGTTTCCTTTTTAAAGGGTTTTATGGACATGCAAATCAAATTCCCCTTTTCCCATATACGCAATTAGGACACTAGAAGTATATGGTTAGTGATGGTGTCTTTCTCTAAACTGAGAATGACAGAGAATGAAATCACAGACCTGAAAGGCAATGGATATTACCACATAGAACTCTCTTTCCTCAGCGCTCCCATGGGGTTTTTTTATTTTATTTTATTTTTTTTCTTTCTATTTATTGAATGACACCAGCCATGGGAGAATGGAGGGCTAGGAGGTTAGCAGATTCAGAGCTTGTCCTGTATGCGGAAGCTGAAAGCGGTTCTCATCCCCAGAGGTAACTAAAAATGGGGGCAGGCAAGTTTTTGGTTGTCAGAATGACTCCAGGTCTACTGGCACTGGATGACAGGGGCTGGCATGCTAGAAAGCCAACAGTGCACACACAGCAAAGCACCACAGTACCTGAAATGCCCAGAGTTCCCTACTTGGGAACCTTATGCTGGCTGCAAAGTCCTCATACAGAGGTTGGGTTAAGAGCTCAGCAAAGCAAATGGAAGAAGTTTTAGGACAAACAACTTTCTTGCCACCTACCTTGTGGGGCAGTGACCCAGTGTTAAATGGCAGAGGAGGCATTCTAGAGCAGTGGCTCTCATATGAGTCATGTGCCATTAGGGGATCATGAAATAAATTAGTGTGTCACATTGGCAGTCTTTAAAAATGGAATAGAGTAAAAGCAAATTGATAACGTCAAAGTATATCTCAGTAGTAAGTGTAAATATTATTTAGTGATATGTATGTGTGGGTGGGTATGTACCAACAAAAGATGTAAAATGCATTTTTTTTTACTACGGGTCTCTGTAAAAATGTTTGGTAGACCCTTATCTAAAGGACCTACTCTTATTCATGACCCTTTAAGGTCCTAAAAGGTAACCACAACAATGTTTTCAGCCACATATTTTCCAAGATAGTTAAAGGAACATGATTATGGGGAAAAGCTAATTTTGTTAAATATTTAAAGGATTCCTTTCCCTTTCATCTCTAATTTCTTTTTTTTTTTCTTTTAAATCTTTTCTTTTAAGATTTTTATTTATTATTTTTAGAGAGAAGGGAAGGGAGATAGGCAGAGAGGGAAAGAGGTATCAATGTAGACTTGCCTTTCACCTGCCTCCCGCTACAGACCTGGATGGAGACCTGGATGGAGACCTGGATGGAGACCTGGATGGAGACCTGGTTATGTGCCCTGGCTGGGAATTGAACCAGTGACCTTTGGGTTCACAGGCCGGCACCTTATCCACTCCAACCAGGGCCTCTAACTAATTTCTATAGTCCATATTTTTGCAAGTGCTTTTATAGGTTGAGAAAATATCATTCACTCTTTTAAAATGTACAGTTCAGTGATGTTTAGTATTATCAAATAATTGTGCAATTATTACTTCTATCTAATTTTAGACCATTTTTATCACTCTACAAAGAAAGCCAAGCTAAATATTATCACATAATGTTTACCTCTCACATTTAGCTATTTGCTCTTACATTTAGTTATTTGATTTTCTTTGAGTTCATTTTTGCTTCTGGTGTAAGGTAGGGGTCTGACTTCTTTCTTTTAAATGTGGCTATTCAGTTGTCCCAGCATCAGTTGTTGAAAAGATAGCGTTTCCTTATTGAATTGTCTTGGTGCCTACTTTACAGCTGAAGAGCATATAAGTACAGCTTTGGAAAATAAATCTTACAACTTAAACTGCAAGCTGGATTTTCTTAATTTAACATTCTCTATTCCTTTCTTTCTCCTTGAGGAAATGTGGAAAATTAACCTTTTCAACTACCTGAGTCTCCATGTATGTCACAGGAGGAAGTAAAGGAGTAATTTTCTTAAAATGTTTTTCCAGGATGTAATTTCACACAGAACAAAGCTGAATAAGAAAAAAGGTGGAGAAATGCAAATACTGAATAACACTGACAACCAGGGAATCAAAAGTTTGAGTAAGGAGAGAAGAAAAACACTAGAAACCTATCAGCAGCTGTTTTATCTTTTACAGGTGAGAACAATGTATTTCACTATGAGCTTTGGATAAATACTGTGTTCCATGTTTGTGGTTTATACTGGATCTTTCCTAGTGCTAAGACTGTAATAGCTTACATGTTTTGAGCACCTAAGTACCAGGTACTATTCTAGATTCTTTACATACATTATCTCATTTAATTCTTACCGCAACCCTGGAAACCATCAGAAAATTGTTATTATTGTTATTCCCATATCGCGCATCAGAAAACTGAGACCCAAACAGTACATCGTAAAATAGGGGTTTGGTGGGTGGAGGACCCAAGTAGTTTGACTTCAGAGCCATGAGCCTCATGACTATATTATACTGAAATTATCTGCAGAAATGGAATAAATCTAATAATAACATAAGTGGTTATGACGAATCATGAAAAAATGTAAAGGAACCATGTAAAAAATAGGTATTTACCAGTTTCAGCATGACCTTCTTTTGAGAAAAGAGCCAGAGGGTTTGGATGAGGGAAATAGGGTGCCTTTTTATTTCAGTATTTTCATGGCACTACTATGATTTGAATTCAAAGTAATTTTCCTTTGCTGCCAGAGTGCAGGTGAGAACTGATAAGCTGAACTGGTTATGGTTGGATTCTAATGGACCAGTTACCATTTTATCTGACCATTGTTTCAACTTATCTGCACTATCACAGGGTCCTAAAGGAAACTGAGTAAGTGACAGTGACAGACAGTGAGTAAGTAAGTGACAGTTTTCCTTCAGCAGGAAAATTTTCCCACAAGAGCTGCATCCGCAGTTCTCCCTGGAGCATCAGGTGCCCCTAAGAGCAGGGCAGCTGCTGTCCTTGGGACGCCTGAATTTATGCTTGAGGGTGTCACTGACATTAGGTGTACACAGGACACGTTAGCCAAACCATAAACGAGGTGTGTCTAGGAAGAGATGTTAATTTTGGTAGATTTAGGAATCCTCCATTCGGAATTAATAGATTGGAAAACAGATGTAGTGCCACAGAGAGCCATGATGTGGCAGCATAGGAGGAAAATGCTAAAACAGAATTGTCCATGGAAATCCACTGCTTAATACCAACAGCCTCTCCAGGAAGAAAGGGGGCTCACACTAGACAGGGGAAGGGCGTAGGGCTGCCTAAATTAGGTTAGTAGTTATCCACTAGTTGGAAATTTAATCTTAGACATTTATCATTTGTGACAGCCACGAACTTCCAATTGTATAAAGCCTCTTTGATAGAATGTATGTCATTCGTAAAGTGAAATTATAGTCACTGACATAAGACTGGTATTGTTTACCCTGTTCATAAGTGGAGGCTCCTTAATGGCAAAAAGAAAAGGCAGAGCAGCATGTTTTTAAAAATTCCACCAAGTGTTATACCCCAAACAAGTCAAAACTGATAGTCCCAGGACATGATCATTTAGTTGTACCAAGTGAAGTGTCCCTTCTAATCATGTGTTTTCCTTTTCCTTCTCTCTCCCTTGGAGACATTAACCCAAAATCAATGAAGAAACTATAGAATCTCTCATGGTGTGGATTCCTTCACACCTATACCTTAGCGAGAATTCTTAGCCAAAGTAGCCAGTCAGCTAGTACAGGTTTTACTTTGGATTTGTTTCTGCAGTATGAGCCTAAATTTAAAGTTTTTAGGGCATCAGAGAGCAATGAGAAGAGAACCTACTCTTCATCTTTAGAGTAGGTTTCCTTTCTCATAATCCTATGTGCTTTGTGTGAGAAAAGAATTGCTACAGAGCTATAAAGAAACTTATCCTGAGCTGCTTATTCATAATATTTCATTCAATCATCCTAAGCTTGAAAGTAAATCTGAATAGTAAAATTAACTAGAATTTGGACTTTCTTAAAAACACTAAAACCAAACTGCTTGAGTAGAGTTATCCCTTGGTGTCCATGGTGGTTTGGTTCCAGAACCCCCAAAGGTACTGAAATATATATATTTTTTCTTTATATAAAATGAGGTAATAGTTGCATAAAACCTGTGTACATCTTCCCATATACTTTAAATCATCTCTAGATTACTTATAATACCTAATACAATGTAAGTCGTTATCAAACTATAGTGTTGTGTTTAGAGAATAATGACAAGAAAAATGCTTGTACATGTCAGAATAGGTACAGCCATTGTAGACCTAACTATATATTACACGTCAGCAATAATGGAACTTTTTTTCCAAATACTTTTGATCTGAGGTTGGTTGAATCCACAGATGCAGAACCTATGGATATGGAAGGCTAACTGCATATTAGATGATCACTGGTTTCCATATATGGCAAATTTTCTTTTCTCATCAGAAGGAAGATAAAAAATAGAAGTTTTGGGGTGTTTTTTTCTCTGCTAACCTTCATCTGGTTGGTATAGTCACTGAAGTCACTGGAGAAAAACCCCGTTACTGGCACAACTTCTCACAGACTCTAACCTCAGCTGAGCCCTCAGGGCTTTGTTTCAACGTTTTTTAAATTCTTATTAATTTTGAAGTTTTTTTTTCTGAATAGTTTCTTCTGGCATTTCCCCCATCATCTGTCATGACCTTCACCTCTCTCTTTAGCCTCCCTATTTCACTCATAAGTTCTCAACCCTTTGTAAAACATCACAGCCATCCCATAGTCTTCACATGTAAGTATATCCTTCTCTTTTTCTTTTTTTTTTTTAATTTAATTTTATTGTTGTTGTATTTTCTCTTTTTGTTTTTAGTGTTAGAATGTGAGATGTTTCCTTCTGCTCATTCATCACTTCTTCTAGGACAGTTTGTGTAGCTGGGCCCATGGTCTGTGCTTTCTAGTCTCTTCAGATATCAGATTCCATTGGCCTCTCTCTTCTGTGTCTCGAAAATAAACATTAATATGTGGCTCAAAATAGGTAACAGTGTAAAGTGGATGTAATATGTTTCAATATATTACATAATACATAAAATCTAAGTTTTATCATAACTTTCTAATATAACCTCCTATAATATAGTATTAGGATTAGCTAATACCTCTTAAAATCTTCTTTTGTGCCAGACACTCTTCTATTTGCTATATATATAGCAAGTCACTGACAGAGAACTGGGTACTCTTTTTTGATTTAATATTTTAACATAGTTTTGGGGGGGTTTCTTCTTTTTTTGTTTTAGACCAATCCGTTATACCTGGCTAAGCTGATTTTCCAGATGCCACAGAACAAGTCTACTAAATTTATGGATACTGTTATTTTCACACTATACAATTATGCTTCCAATCAGCGAGAAGAATATCTACTCCTCAAGCTTTTTAAAACTGCTCTGGAGGAAGAAGTAAAGTATGTATATAAACATAAATATAAAAACACCAATAAATATATTACTTTAATTGTGGTGGCTGTATCTGATTTACTAAAATAATTTTAAATGATTCTTATAAGTTATTTATATCTATTAAAATATATCAAATTTTTTGAGAAATTTCTATATAATCATTGATATACTCAGATACAACTTTCCCCCAATAATGTCTTTTCATTTTTTTAAGTATATTTTATTGATAATGCTATTAAAATTGTCCCAATTTTTCCCCTTTTGTCCCACTATGCCTGTTACCCACCCTTCCCTCCAGCTATCCTCCTACATAGTTCATGTCCATGGGTCATGCCTATATGCTCTTTGGCTTCTTCATGTCCTATACTATTCTTAATACCCTCTCTGTTATTTTGTACCTACCAATTATGCTTCTTAATTCCTGCACCTTTTCCCTCAACCTCCTTCCCCCTCCCTACTGATAACTCTCCAGATTATCTCCATACCTATGATTCTATTTCTTTTCTAGTTGTTTGCTTAGTTTGTTTTTGTTTTTTAGATTCAGTTGTTGATAGTTGTGAGTTTGTTGTCATTTTAATTTCATAGTTTTGATCTTCTTCTTTTTCTTAAATAAGTCCCTTTAACACTTCATATAATAAAGGCTTTGCGATGATGAACTCTTTTAGCTTTACCTTGTCTGGGAAGCACTTTATCTGCCCTTTCATTCTAAATGATAGCTTTGCTGGATAAAGTAATCTAGGTTGTAAGTCCTTGCTTTCATCACTTTGAATACTTCTTGCCAGTCCCTTCTTGCCTGCAAAGCTTCTTTTAGAAATCAGCTGATAATTGATTTTCAGATTTTCTCTTTATCTTTAACCTGTGCCATTTTAATTATGATGTGTCTTGGTGTGGGCCTCTTTGGATCCAACTTGTTTAGGACTCTCTGTGCTTCCTGGACTTGTATGTCTATTTCCTTTGCCAAATTAGGGAAGTTTTCCTCCATTATGTTTCATTAAGTTTTCAATTTCTTGCTCTTCCTCTTTTCCTTCTGGCACCCCACCCCCCATCATTCAGATGTTGGCACTTTTGGAGATGTCCCAGAGTCTTCTTATTCTCTCATTTTTTTCAATTCTTGTTTCTTCATTTTGTTCAGGCCAAATGTTTATTTCTTCCTTATATTCCAAATCATTGACTTGAACCCCAGCTTCCTTTCCTTCGCTTTTGGTTCTCTGTGGATTTTTCTTTACCTCACTTAGTGTAGCCTTCCTTTCTTCCCTTATGCTTTTGCCATACTCAGTGAGTTCTCTGAGTGTCCTTATCACCAATATTTTGAACTCTGCATCTGATAGGTTGGCTATCTTCATTTCATTTGGCTTTTTTTCAAGAGGTTTTGTTCTATTCTTTCATTTGGGCCGTACTTCTTTGTCTCCTCAATTTTCCAGCTTCCCTGTGTTTGTTTCTGTGCATTAGATAGAACTGCTTTCACTCCCTGTTTTAGTGTACCCATTCCATTGTATGATGGAGAGTCAGCCTTAGGTGATTGCCAGGAGCAACCCACTTTTACCACTTCGTGGCTCTGTATGTGGGAGAGGAGAGAATGCTGCTCTCTGGCTGCAGGAGGCTTGCTTGGCACTTGCCTCATTTCCAGTCACTTCACTCACTTCCCATATAAGATTGGTAGATTGGTGCCTCTCTAGCTGTTACCCTCGTGGTGATTCCCAAAGTGGGTGGGTTTGCGTATGTCCTAGGACTGTGCCAGCCCTTTAAATGTACTCTCCTGAGTGGCAATTTCATCTGCTGCCCCAACTCCCACTTCTGGTTTTTATAGCCAGAAGTTATAAGGATGTGCAGCCTGAGTTGGGGCTAGGATTGCTCATCTCCAGGTATCCCTCCTGATTTTTATCCACCATGTATGAGTGTTGGACCACCCGTTCCACCAGTCATCACCTCACCACCACCCCACCATGTCCTCTCCACCCCTGTTCCCTGGCTCTACCCCTCCTACCAATCTGGATGCATATGGCTTCTTTAAGTCCTTTGTTGTCAGACTTCCATACAGTTCAACTTCTGGAAGTTCTGGATGTCTTTTGTTTTGAGATTAGTTGTGATCCTTCTTATGATTGTGCAAGGAGGTGAAGCGTGTCTACCCATGCCTCCATCTTGACCAGAAGTTCTGCCCAGTGATATCTTTTCTAATGCAGAACTAACTTTTGACTTTGTAACTATACAACAACTGAAAATCAAAAGCTTTTTGAAAGCCAGTGAGAAAATTTAACTAAAATTTTGTGAGTAATAAAGTCATAAATGGTTAAAGATAAGGATCATTGCTGTAGTCTTCCGTTCTTACTGGAACTTAAACTTCATTTTGCTAATTTATTTTCTGACTCAGTTAATATATATATTTTTTTAAATATGTAGGTAGCTATGTGCAATGGGCCAAAAAAATAAAAGAAAGAAAGACAGACAGACATGCCCTTGGCCAACTAGATGGACCTTATCTGCCTTTCTGACTTCTTGACACCTAAAGCTCTGCTAGTTTCTGTATTTCCCTGAAGCATATTAGCCAGGTATCTTTGCCCTCGGGGTAACTAAACCAGCATAACAAATAGAACTCATGAGAAACGGTATACTATACAGAGGAGTAAGGTAAGAACTAAATATACAGCATAATAGATCAGAGGAATAAGAAAAGTTACAATTAGATCAATTGAGAAAGCTTTTATGGAAAAGGAGGTAGTTGGCCCCAAACCTTGAAGAATATCTAGTTTTATAAAAAGGAAAAAAAATAAGGCCCAGTGGCGATAGAAACAGCATGGGCCAAAGTACAAGAAAAAGAAGTAGATTGGCCAAGATGTAACTTAATTAGCAACTATTCGGAAATGAAGCTGGAAAGATAGGTTGAGCCAGATCGTGGAAGACAGTGAGGATAGGCCCAAGTGCTGAGGGTCTTTTTTATTTCCTTGGAAGCTGTGAAGACTTTTGAGAAGGGTGTATGGACATGACCACATTGGGTTTTTAGAAGACTGACCTGCTGGCATTATAGGAACAGGATGAATTAGAGATACACAGGTCAGAGAAATAGAGGAATGAGAAGGCAAAAGATAGCTTGTATTTTTAACACTCTAGGTAGAACATGTGGGTTAAAATGTCCAGCAGCAAACTGGAAATCCAAAGCTAACACCCAGGAAAGAGACAGGGATTAGACACTGAGATCAAAGGACCACTTCCAGAGAGATGATCATTGAAATTGTGCATGTGAGTGAGATCTGAGGAGAGAGCATGTAAAAATTGAAGGAAGCAGCTCAAAGGTGGGAAGAGGCGACAGCAGTAGCCAAGATAATGGCACTCTCAGACCCTAAAGGAAAAGCAGGTAGAAAAGGGAGGCAGTGGTCATGTGGGAGGAGGGTGACAGGTTGCACAGAGACTGAAGGGAGGAAAGGGAAAGTCAGAGGAGTTGGCAATCAGAAGTCAAGATTTCTCCCAGCCGTGTGATGTAGCCAGAAGCCAGTTGGCATAGAATCTGAGTGGGACATGAGGACATGGAGATAGTGCATTCAAACAAGAGAGTTCTTTTTAAAATTAGGTAACTAGAGGGGGAACAATACTTACACAGTGTCACCCAGTGTTACTAGTCTTGGACCATTTTCAGTCCAGTCTTACCTTCTAGATTTAAACGAAGGCTGAGAACCTATATTTAAATCCTTAGAAATACTATCTTACAAATGAGAGCTTCCTTTTAAATCACACCCTCTTTGCTCTTCAATGGAGAAAAATGTAGCCCCATGAAGCCCTTGCCTACCAGAGAGAATATACACTGTTTAAAACTCTATCCACAGAGGCAAACAGTTTTGTTTTGGCTTGGGCTTTTTCTAGATCAAAGGTGGACCAGGTACAGGAGATTGTTACTGGGAATCCCACAGTTATCAAGATGGTTGTCAGCTTCAACAGAGGGGCCCGTGGACAGAACACCCTGCGCCAGCTGCTGGCTCCAGTGGTGAAAGAGATCATCGATGACAAGTCCCTGGTTATCAACACAAACCCTGTAGAGGTGTACAAGGCTTGGGTGAATCAACTAGAAACACAGACTGGAGAAGCCAGGTAACAAAGCCAGGAAAATGTTGCTTTTCAGCCATGCTTTATGATCATTTTTACCTGTGTACTTATATATATCCTTAAATTCTGCTAAAAGAGCACAATTGTCCTAACCTTTGCAACAACATGGATGGAACTAGAAAGTATTATGCTTAGTGAAATAAGCCAGTCAGTGAAGAACAAATACCATATGATCTCACCCATTACAGGACAATAATGAACAAAACTAACAACAAGCAAAACAGAACCAGATATATGAATACAGTGAATAGGCCTTCAGTGGTCAGGGGGAAGGAGGTTGGGGGGAGGGGGGAGGAAGAGGCAAGGAAGGGGAGCAGTTTACACAAAAACCTAATATAAAGGAACCATGGACATGGACAATAGGTGGGATTGACTTTGGGGGGAATGGGTGGGTGGGGAGGGGGACAGAGGGGAGCAAAAAGGGGATGGATGTAATACAACAACAATAAAATTAAAAGAAAAAAAAAAAAAAAAAAGAACGCAATTGACTGAATTCCATTTCAACCCTAGATGGTACTTCCCTTTAACATAGTGATGTTCAGTTCAGCCTTTTTTACCTCATGGCGCATATAAAACTAACTACTAAAATCCTGCAGCATATGGCAAATACGTTTGTTGCTGATTTGACAAAAAATAGGTATAATTTTTGATTCATTCCCACCAGATAGTTATTGATGTGTTAACTGCTGTCATTTTTTATTAGACCATCTACAGGGAACAGAGGCCAGTGCTCCTACTAAACATTCGGGCATTGCATGTTTTAAATATTCCACTGGCTGAAAATTGCTGCTTTAACATACCGTGCAGGTCACATCCTTAGACTACTACTCATCTTGATAGTACATATTGTCCAATTTCAGTACCAGTTGATCTCTAAAGCCACAACTTCTATAATTCTCTCCCTTGGTTATTCTTTATACGTTTCTAAACTAGACCTAGAAATGGTATGCACTATCTCTTCACTGAAAGTATATACCTTTTTAGATTTACCAAGTGAGGAACTTGAAGGTGGAAGCATCAACAAGCCAGGTGGGATTGGCTTTCTGTAGTTGGTAGCTTATAGATCAAAGCAATCCTGGCTGCTTATTTCCTGCCAAAGGATGCCCTGTGATATGCACAGAGAACTTCACAGCTGTCACAACAATACTTGTAACAGCAAAAGTTGGGCAAAATCAAAATATTTAGCTTTGGGGAATTTATTAAATAAATGTAACATAATGGAGTAGTAACTATTCAAAATCATAGAAAATATTTATTGGCATGGAAAAAGTGTTCACAGTTTTAGTTGCAGTTGCAGTTAAGTATAGTAACTCATTTCCTTGAAAAAGAAGTGCTTGTGCAAACCCTCGCCCACTTGGAGGATCTGTTCAGGGTGTGCAATCCTCCCATGAGTGTATGAGGCCCATATGCATGTGCGCATAGAAAGAGGCCCCAGAAAGCTATGGACAAAGATATGAAAAGCGGTTGTCTGTAAATTGGTATGTTTTCTTGGCTTATCTGTGATTTTTACTGTGAAGAACATACTGTTTCTTATAATATTTTTAAAAAGAGGCAAGAAGAGAAAGAAAGTTAGCTGGGTCTATGTTACCTAGCTCTGCCAGTCACTTTGCTAAAAGAGCTCAGAGGGAGAGTCTGGAGTCCCCCCTTCACTAGCGGCAGGGGACCTCCTGGTGTGTGGGGCCTCCCCTCACTTAGCAAGTGTTTTGTCACTGGAACCCGCGGGCAAAGTCCAGTTCACAACACCAAGTTTGACAGTAGAACCAACTTGGCAAGGCTAGGAATGCATGTACCTAAGCCCCATAAAATTGAAAGCTCTTGTGTTTTCAGCAATCTGCCTTACGATGTGACTGCAGAACAAGCTCTAACATACCCAGAAGTGAAAAGTAAGCTGGAGGCATCCCACGAGAGCCTGCGAAGGGTCACCGACAAGGTCCTGAGCTCCATCATCTCCTCCCTTGACCTGCTGCCGTAAGTGCCATATGTAGGAACCTGAACATCCTTTGCTGAAAGTTCTTGAAATAATACATAGAATAAACCCCAGTGGTGAAGATAGGCATTTTCTCTCATGTTATATTTGCTGTACTATTTTAAAACTTTGCCTACACTTGCATCTTAAATTCGTAACAACTCTCGAAAGAGGGAACAATGCCAACCAGTACCCAGCTACTATCACATACATAGAAGTTCTGTGATTCTGTTACCATCTCATTTTATGTTTAATTTTTAGGAAAATGCTCTGCTTTAGTTGACTGGAACAATTGATGTCCGTTTCTTTCTCACTTAGTTTTTTTCCATTATTTTCTTTTGTCATCTGTTTTACACTTAGTTATGGATTGAGGTATATAGCCAAAGTACTGAAGAATTCGATCCACGAGAAATTTCCTGATGCAACAGAAGATGAGCTATTAAAGGTAGATTTTCAGGGTAATCTCCCCATAGCTTCCTTTGGGGGTCTCATCCACAATTACCAACACACCATTTGTAAGATATATTTTTACCTTCTCTGACTATTTATAATATGCTACAAATCAATTTCTAATGGCTATCAAGATTATTGACTATGCTGAGGTAATTTGGAGATCTTACACATGATTGAGGTTCTTTATATAGATCATTTGGCAAGGAGGGAGGGGGCAATAGCGTATTTTTCAGCAAAAGATCATTTTGTTAACTATATTAGTAATGTGTGATTATATTCACTACCTTTACTTAACTACTTTAGGGAAAAGCCCAAACCCTTGAGTTTGTCTCTTAAAAGTAGTCTTCTGCATCACTCCAGATTGTTGGGAATCTCCTGTACTATCGGTACATGAACCCAGCTATCGTCGCTCCGGACGGCTTTGATATCATCGACATGACAGCTGGCGGTCAGATAAATCCTGACCAGAGGAGAAACTTGGGAACTGTGGCCAAGGTCCTTCAACACGCAGCCTCCAACAAGCTGTTTGAAGGAGAAAATGAGCATCTCGCATCTACAAACAATTATTTATCAGACACATATCAGAAGTTCAGGTGAGAGGGGTCGTTACTTTTGGAGACACTTGCAAGTGTCTCCAGTGTGTGTTCTGTGTGCAGAGCTGGAGTTGCAGGATAGGAACCTCAGGTGACTGCATGCACTGGTTCTATGCATGGGTACATAGAACCCATGGGTACAGAGGGATAGGCAGGCTGAGTCACTTCTATCTGGTGATCCCCGTCCCACCCCCAGAGCCCCTGTTACATTGAATTGTCCCCGTATGTATGATTTCTGTTGTCAACGAAATGAAATATTTACTTTTGATGGTAGGCTACCAGGTTATAGTACTTAGAATTAAAAAATCAAGATAGCCAAATTTTGCTTTTTTGTATTTAAGGAAAGGATTTTGTTTTTCAGAACTTAGGAGAAACTTGCCTATCTGTATCCAACAGTAAATAGGAAACTGAGTAATTAGTTTTGAAATGTTGGGAAGATCCAACTTTTATATTTGTTGAGAAATAAGTCTGAATAAGTCTGTGGTATATTCTGTTCCACTCCCAAACCTTTTCTAATTCTCCATGTAAGACTTAAGTCTATTGATTTTCAATGCAACTCCAAAGCATGTCACTGATTATTCCACAGGGACATGGCAGGAGTGAGTCTAGCAGGAACGTGTACTCACCCTGAGGCTCTCTAAAGAAGCAGTTCACCTTGGACTTCAGTTTTTCTCTTGTCTGCCATTCAGTCAGTAGGTCATAGAAGTAGAACATAAATGTGGCCTCTTTCACTCCTTACTCGGAAACTGATCATTTCTCTTTCCTTGGTTGTCTTCTGTATTAGTGATCTGGCTATTGACAAAAGAGTTGGTGATTATTAATGTCTATTTGGAATTTATGGCCTCTTTTGGAAAATATCCCCCAAATCCTTTTGCCACAGGAAGTTTTGATTTCTCAAGCTGCTAATTTTAGGTCTTCTTGCTGACTAAAAAAGTAACATCCATTTCCCTGCAAACTCTTATCTATTACAGTCTCCCTTCTTTTTTTCTCAGATTAGTCTTATCAACCATCTGTGTTCCCAACTGTCCTTCATTTAAAAAGAACCAAAGCCTCCCCTCACCTTGTCTTAAATTCATCTTCCCCCCTGCCTTTTCCACTAATATTTGTCCATTATGCACCCCAGCAACCATGAAAAATTATAGCTTAAAAAGTACAAGCCCTGGCTGGTGGCTCAGTGGATAAGGTGCCAGCCTGCAAACCCAGAGGTCACCAGCTCAATTCCCAGCCAGGGCACATAACCAGGTTGCAAGCCAGGTCTCCGGCCAGGTCCATAGCTGGAGGCAGGTAAAAGGCAACCATACACTGATGTCTCTTTCCCTCTCTGCCTCTCTCCCTTCCCCTCTCTCTAAAAACAATAAATAAAATATATATTTTTTAATTAAAAGACAAAATACCTTCTAATGAACTTAAAAAAAAAAAAAAGTACAGAAGACCAATCATCACATGGGAACATGCTCCTACCTCCCCCGTCCCCCATCCAGCACGGCTGCCTGCCATTCCCTCCCCGCCACTTTGGGTTGGGAAGGTAAAGATCATTTCTTGTGTGTAAGCCTTGAGTACCCTTAGGAGACATACTGGGGACAGTCTGGGGCCTATGAAACATTTACAACTCTATAAAATAAAATGCTTATTCTATGTAGGCCAAGGATCACTTCTAAACCATGATCTCAACACACCTGGCTTTCTCAATCTGTCTAAACTTGCTATAGCTTAAAATAGCAGACATTTTAGAGTCTGACTTCTGGAGGAATGGGGCATTGTAAGCATTTGTATGTCTATCCTTCATAGTATTTTCATCAGCTAAAACTGTTGTTTGAATCAACTGAGAGTAGAATAGGCTTGATTCGAATTTTTGTCAAATTGGTAACAGAAGCTCTGAAGGGTTGTTAGGGTATTGAAGGCCCAGGACCTTGTACTATTTAAAGTGGCAAATTTAATTAACTTTTTTTTGATCAGGGGGCATTGTTTCTCTAGAAAGCCCTAATTCTTAGATCGAGAAATAATCAGTCTTGACATGTTTGTTTAAATTTAAGGAGTCATTTTAAAAATAATATATTCTTTAAGGGACCTGCCCATAATTATTATACTGAGTCACTAACAAGGCCCTATTGCTGTCTCCATGGTTTCTGAGGAGCTGCATTTAATAAATAGAAATGTGGGCTCAGCTTCCACAATCAGGAGTTAGCCCAGAGATGAATATGACAGCTCCCCCAGGCTTTCAAGTAAAGAACAAAGGACTAGCCATCATTCAAGATTTCCCCACTATTTATGAAGCCGTTGAACTCATGGAGTTGACTATCTTAAGACTTCTTTTTTCTTTGTTAGGAAATATTTCAAAGAAGCATGTGATGTCCCTGAGCCAGAAGAAAAGTTTAATATGGATAAATACACAGATGTGGTGACAGTCAGCAAACCAGTGATTTATATTTCTATTGAAGAAATCATCAGCACACATTCAGTAAGTGGGGTTAGGAAAAGCTCTTAGCAATGGACAGACATCTGTTTCTTGAAAATGTTTAGTCTTTCTACAGAGCTTGCTTTTAAGCATGTGCCAGTACTTACATACTTAATTCTAACAACCTTTGATTAATTATTCCCTGACCCTTATACCTGAGTTAGACTTCTTCTCCCAAACAAGAGAGGTTTACTCTTTCCATGACCATTTGCGAAGTCAGATGGTGAATGTGCAGTTTAAGCCCTGAGTAGGGTCAGGCCCTAGTATCACCCCACCCCCCCCAAGACCATGCTTTGCCTGACCCTCCTTAAATGCCCTCTCCCCTTTCAGGAATTCTCAGCTTTTCCGGTAACTTCCTGGGAAAATGAGAATGTTTTCTCTTTTCCAATGTTTGGACATAAAGAGAGAGTTCAAGGCTAGGGAAGAGAAGACACCCCCACCCAACAGTAACTGCCTACAAAGAATCACTTCTATTATTCGACAAACCCTCATTTCTTAGAAATGGCAGTTTCGTTCTGTGCTGTATCATAACGTCCCCATCTGGTTCTCATGCAGATGTCACCACCATAAGCCATAAGTGGGTGTAAAGTCCCTGCTGGGAGCAAGCAGTTGGCTTGGCACCAAGAAGCCTTAGATGGTTTTTTAATCAGTCAGTCAGTCAGTCAGTTATTTATTTATTTATTTTAAGCTGCCATTTCTTTTTAAGATTTTATTTTTTAGATAGAGGGGAAGGGAGAGAGGCAGAGAGTGAGAGAGACATCAGTGTATGGTTGCCTTTTACCTGCCTCCAGCTACAGACCTATCTGGAGACCTGGCTTGCACCCTGGTTATGTGCCCTGGCTGGGGAATCAAACCAGCAACCTTTGGGTTCAAAGGCTGGCACCTTATCCACTGTGCCACCAGTCAGGGTGCTTTGGGGTTTTGTTTTGTTTTGTTTTAAGACCAGTTGGGTATTATGCCTTAAAAATCTAGGTTCTTAAAAGATAACCTTTTTGAGAATAGTTTTGGACCTGACTACTCCAAGCCGAGTCCTGGAGATGTGCTTGAAATGTACCCCAGACCTTCCAAGCCAGAACCAGCATTCTAACAAGATCCCAGGCAATTCAGATATACACTGAAGTCAAGAAGCCATGCTTAAAGCAGCACCCAACTTCAGAGGGTTACACACAAGTGGGAGGAAAGCATAACAAACACACACTTCTTGGAGGTCCTGCCCTGGCTTCCATTAAACGAGCTACACTAACAAGTGGCTACATTGGCTACTCATAATTTCTGTCTTTATTATTAAGGTCTTCTAAGATACTAAAACCTGACTACAGGTTTGAAAGATTGGATCTACTTTTGATTTCTCCCTTTCACAGTTAGAACAGGGAACCTCCTCAACATTCCAATAAGCTCTCCCTAAGTATTGGGAGCTATCTTAGGCAGGTCTGAATGACCCACTGAAGGAGTGAGTAGGTTAATGAAGAGGCTGTACTTCTTTTCTCTATGTGCAAACACACAAAATCACCAAGAAAACATGTCCATGTCCAGCAGTGTCTACCATTTGCAAAAGTAACTTTCTAATGTGTAAGTAGTAGACTCATTCGTATTTGAGCAAGATCCTATTTGTCTATTTCAATGGTAGGTTATTCATCTCAAAGAAAATGTCCAGCCCTGGCTGGTAGTGCAGTGGATAAGGCACCGGCCTGCGAACCCAGGGGTTGCTGGTTCGATTCCCCAGCCAGGGCACATAACCAGGTTGCAAGCCAGGTCTCCAGCCAGGTCCATGGCTGGAGGCAGATGAAAGGCAACCATGCATTGATGTTTCTCTCCCTTTCTGCCTCTCTCTCTTCCTTCCTCTGGAAATAATAAATAAAATCTTTAAAAAAAAAAAAAAAAGAAAAACAAAATGTCCACATGGTGACTGTACATTCACTGATAGCAATATCCTCACATAGAAAAAGTTACAGGAAAAATGTTGAGAGCTCTCTTTTAGAATGAGAGCTTTTTTCCCAAGGACAGCAGAGAAAATGTATTGTATTAATTTAGACTGTTATTCTTTAAGGAGAAAAAATCTGTTCCTTTTGTGACCAAAAATTGAGAACAGAATCCAGTCCTGGGAAACAGAGCTTGTGGCTGATTTGGAATTCCTTCCTAAATGTTTTAGGTTGGAAGCAGATGTAAGGACATGGGAGTAATGTCATTTCAGAGAAGGACTGTCCTGTTTACTGTCTGACTCTAGTGAGGAGATGTCCACACGCAGACTCAGGCATGCAGCAGTGCAACATGCCATACCCATGCCCACATGCCTGTCCCTATTCTCTGAGGAACGTGAAGAAGCTCAAAATAAACACTTTAATGAGGCATTTTCAGGCAATTTTTCTGTTCTGTAATTATCAGAATAGAGGTAGAAACTGATCATCCCTTTCCAGAGACAGCCAAATCACTTGCCCTGCCTCTTCAAAAAACAAAAACATAAATGTATCCATCATGCTTATTTTGTTCTTGTCTGTAATTTATCCTCCTCCCAAAATATCCTATGTACGACCCTTCCAGATTTTACTGTCTTTATATTACCTCTATTACTTACATTGTCTTTCTTTAAATCAACTCACCTTTTTATTTATTTATTTTTTTAATGTACATATCTGCTTTAAAATAAAATACCTCTAACTATAGTGGAGAAACTAGCATGCCTTGCAATATACAGAAACTTTAAAAGTAAATAAGTAAGCCCTGGCTGGTGTGGCTCAGTGGATTCAGCGCTGGCCTATGAATGCAAGGGTCACTGGTTTGATTCCCAGTCAAGGCGCATAACCAGGTTGCAAGCCAGGTCTCCAGCCAGGTCCCCAGCTGAAGGCATGAGAAAGGCAACCATACATTGATGTTTCTCTTCCTTTCTTCCTCCCTTTTTTTCCCCTCTCTCTAAAAATAATGAATAAAATCTTTAAAACAAATTCTTAATAATAAAAATAAAAGTAAATAAATAAAATGAACACTGAGGAAATGGGTATAGTTGCTTCCTTGAAGCTAAACATCTTGACACCTCCTCTCCATTTCTTAAAAACCCAGTTAGCAAGTGTCAGGAAATGTTAAGGAGAACTCAGCATCAAACAGATACTCTCCCCTTCACTAATCATAGAAATAAAGACAATGGAAAAGGAAGTAATGAAGGTAGTATGCTACTGGCATAAGGATAGACACACTAGTCAATGAGATAGACCCGAGAATTGAGAAATAAACCTTCAAATGTATGTTCAATTGTTTTTCTCAACAAGGAACTAAAACAGTTCAATGGGAAAATGATAATCTTTCCAACAAAAGGTGCTGGGGCAACTGGAAATGTACATGCCAAGAATGAAATTCGACCCCTGTCTTCAAGCCTACTCAAAATGAACTCAAAATAGAACAGAGACATAAATGTAAGAACTGAAAGTATAAAACTTTTAGAAGAAAATGTAGTAGATCTTTGTGACCTTGGATGAGACAATGTTTTCTTAGTTATGACACTAACTGCACAAGCAGCAAAAGAAAAAAACAGGTAAATTAGATATCATCAAAATTAAATACTTTTATGCTGTAATCAGTATCATCAAGAAACTGAAAAGAACACCAATTCATAAGAACCTATGCACACCTATGTTCATAGCAGCACTATTTACAATAGCCAAGTGCTGGAAACAGTCTAAGTGCCCATCAGTGGATGATTGGATCCAAAAACTTTGGTACATTTACACAATGGAATTCTATATAGCAGAAAGAAAGAAGGAACTTGTACCCTTTGCAACAACATGGATGGAACTGGAGAGTATTATGCTTAGTGAAATAAGCCAGTCAGTGAAGGACAAATATCATATGATCTCACCCATTACAGGACAATAATG